>CANXYI010563654.1:0-18769 GCA_948208565.1 Hura crepitans
AAATTTCTTAATTTTCAAGCAATTAATTAACTAACTTGTCGATGAAATTTTGTTGTAAAATTTTACGAGGCCCTAAATAGGCTCAATCGAGGATTTTTTATAACAAACGTAATAATTTTTAGAGGTTCGAGTGAATTTTAAAAATTTCCCAAAAATTTCAGCCAAAACTGAGCATTTTCAGGAAGCTCGGGCGACATGTGTCACCACCCAAGTGACCCCAACCCCACTATAAATAGTGTGCCATGTGGAAATTCCATTACTTGGCAAATTGACTCTTTACTTCTACCATTTATTCCTCCTCTCTCTCCTTTAGTTATCGATACCACTCTCTCTTTGTATCCCCTATTATTACTTCAATTCAATCTTTATTCTCACTATACATTCCACCAAAAGTTACATTATTTAGGTAGAAAACTTTCCCTCACACTTTTGGCCACCACAGCTAATCAAAGGAAATTAAGAAAATTCATGGAAGTTTAAGTCTACAAAAATGGTGGCTGAAAATTTAATTCCTTGTATAAGTGATGACTTCCACTTTTTATTTTATTTCTAAAGAGATTCAATCATTCTAAGACTAGCCATATTTTTAGATTTTCAATTGGAGTTCTATAAATTTTTTCATGGACTTCTTAAGTTGGATGGGTGTGTATGTAAGTTTGGGAAAGAATGATGTGCAAGAAAGGAAATAAAGCTTCTTTGGTGTAGGAAAGACTTTTAAAGTGAGATAGGTAAGTGAATTTGATTTAATAAAAGCATGCCATATTGAGTTTGCTTATGAATTACATTAAATTGGTGTATGGGACTGGTAAATTGAACATGTATAATATAGAAATTATTAATACAAGCCTAATGTGATATTGGTTCTATGCAATTTTGATGATTGGTATGTTAATTTGGTAAGAATTATACATGTATGGTAAGGAACATATTTTGGCTGAGAGGTATACTGAAGTATTTTAGCATGTGAATTATGCACAATTCATGTATATATGGTATACTTATTGGAAAATGGCATATGAGGCATATATATGCATGTGTGAGTGATAAAATTAATGAGAAATATAAGGATGGTCATGGTGTTAAGAAAGTTGAAAGATGTAGGCATAGGTCATGGCATGTAAGTGATATTAATAGGTATGTATGTAATGGGTAATGGTATGGTTGGCATGGAAATAGGTGTGTATGTGCTGAATTTTATCAAACAATGCATGTATATGTGTGTTAAATGTGTGGTTGAGGCATGTGCATGGCGTGTCATAGAATGTCATGCATGATATGTCATATGTACATGTGTGTGTACACTAGAATGATCATATATGACAAGTATGTGTGATTAACTAAGGAAAATGCATATGTGTGCTTGTGGACAAGCTATGGTCGAGAGGTATATATGCCATGGTGTGGCATGGTAAGTATGGTATGGTATGGTATGAGATGTGTAGGATTGGCATAATATCATGAGCATGTGATGTACGGCATGGAAATAGGTATGAAATATGTTAAACCATGCATGGAAATGTGGCATGTAATATGACAAGTTAAATGTAAGAAAAAGGGATTGGGAATTGGTGAAAAAAAGGCTTGAAAATTGGCTTGTAAGGCATGTATAATTGTGACCTATATTGGCATGAAATAAAACATGAATTGTGGACTTAATGTATTTGCTTTTAATGGCAATGTAAGGCCATCGTTGTTGCCTTATTTGGTTAATTAGAAGGAAACTAATTGTGGCCTAGAATGGCATGTCAATGTGGCTTGAATTGGCATGGGAAAATGCCTAGTAAATAGTGGAAAATGACCTGTAACAATGTACTAGAAAAGTAAAAATGACCTATAACTATCCTATAAATTGTATGTATGAGAATGACACATAACGTGACCTATAATGGACCAATAATAGGGCTTGAATTATGATATGGAACTTAGCCTAAAGTGGACTCATGAATGCCTAAGCAAATGACCTAAAATTACCTTTTTAAAAATTAGACCTATAACTATTCGGTAATAAAACTAACTTATAACTATTCGGCTAAAATTAGACTGTAGAAATTGAATAATAACTATATATTATTGGGTTATAAATATTCTAAAATGATGATTACTAGTAAAATAAACACAAATAAAAGACTATTAGCCCATTAGCTAGACACTGATTGGATTAGTTGATCGATCAATTAGGGATTAGCAGCTGCTAGATATTTATTTGTTTATCATACCAAGGTAGTGCAATGGTTGGGGTCAACAAGATAGGCCACCAAACTATGCTATTGATATTACTATCTATTTATCAGACCAAGCTGGTGTAGCAGTCGGAGTCCATAAGATGGGCCACTGTACTAGGGCTAGTGTAGAGCTCGAGGTCCAAAATGTAAAGCCACTGAACAATTTAATTTCCCTCTTAGTTTAGTGTTTGAAATTGTAGTCTACCTAGTTGGGCCTACTTAATAAATTAAATATTTTACTTGAAGGTAGATAATAATAATACCTAAATTAAAGACAGTTAAGATAGGGTTAAATTTAAATAATTGATTGATCAAACTAAGTAATAAAGTAATATTATTTAGTAACATGTTTAATAAAATAGTTTTATTCTGCCATTATATGTATTACATTCATGCATCCATATCATGTCTAGTCATTTGTGTGTTTGCTGTGACATGCTTTTTACTATTTCAAATTGAGTACTGAGTTTTATACTCAACGTACTAGTGTTTAGTGCATAGGTAATAATAAGTAGTTGTCTAGCCTCAAGCTTTGTGCAATGTTGCGGCAGAGGAACTGAAGGGTATCAAATTTTTTTATTTTAATTGTTTTAGTAAGCACTCATGTAAATATTGTAGGTTATGGGTTTAGCAAGCTTATGAGCTACTAATGTCTATAATATTAAGTTAACCATGTGATGTATATAAACAAGCTTCTAGATCTAAATGGTTTAATTTATGTCTATGCTGATATTTGTGGGCTTGATGCTTGAGTGATGATTGACTATTTGTGATCATTATGTTGATGATAATGAAGGACCAGAAGGGTCTAGTGGGTGATAAGAGAAGTAATAGTGGTTATTACAAGTGTTTTTAATAGGTCAAAATTTTTAGAATGTCACTCGAGTAGCTATTGTGCTACCGAAATTTTTGTGGTATTTATAATATCCTGATAAATGGATTTTAAGATTTAATATACCCTGAATGATAATGTCTAAGAGATAGACTTAGGATTTAAGCAATAACTTATCAAATAAGTAATAATCTATATGTGTTAAGGAGTTCAAGTTTAGATAAATTTCAAGATGGGTGACTTAGTAGGAAGTGCATCGCTTATCAAGTTTCTTCGAAAATCTACTAGAGGGTGTTACAAAAGTAATATATAGCTTATTGAGTTAATGTGCTTACATAAAATGAATGAATTATGTTATACATGATAACATGTCATGGTAAATGAAAAGTGGAATTCAATGATAATAGTATAGCATGATTTATGATAAGATTAAGTTAAGTGAGATATAAGAAAAATGACGAAATGAATAGGGCCTATGTCATAAAAGGACTTATAACTATGTAATGCATGAACAAAAGAAAATGACCTATAACTGAAGAATAAATAATAAATTCAGTTGGCCCATTAGTTAGACACCCATTAGATGGGTTAACCAATTAACAAGAGAGTTAGCTGCTGCTAGGGATATAGGTCCTCCTTAGCCATTACCTATGTGATTATGTAAGCAAGTGCAACCACTGAGGTCCTAATACGAGCCACTACACTAAGTAGGTGTAGCTACAGACGTCTTGATGTGGGCCACTGCCCTAAGTGGGTATAGCCACTGAGGTCCAAGATAGGGCATTGCACTAGGTAGGTGTAGCTATTGAGATCCAAAATATAGGCCACTGCATAGCCTAGATTCCCTTTTTATTGAGTGCCTTTAAGTGTCATCTTTCTACTATAGGCCTGAATATAGAAATGAATATAATGAGCAATAACAGAAATTGATTTATGACCTTAAATACAAAAACAATCATGTGGTGAAAATTAGGAAAATTAATTAATTGGCTTGTCACTAGTAATTAAATAATGAGACTGTTAATTAAATTAATATTATTTTAATAAATTAACTTTGTGTGTTGAATAATGAGTTCATAACATGTATAATGCATCAATGTATGCATGACATGCACTTATTACATTAAATTCACCACTGTGTTTTATACTCAACATATCAATGTTTCGATACGTAGGTTATAGATAGTGTAGCAGTCCAGCCTCAACAATATTTTATAGTGTAGTAGATTAGTTTTTGTGAGGGTAATATTTCTATACTTGATGATTTGTAGTATGGCACTCGTGTATAAATGGGTTTAGGCTTAGCTAGAGTAAATACTAAACCTTTAATGCATTTTAATTACAAAATGAATAGCTAGATTTATGAAAACTTAATAGTATGACATAATTATCTGTGCTATTTAGATGTTGTGGATCTGATGCCCTGTGTGTTGTGTTGTGATGGTATGTGATGTTGAGGGACCAAAAGGGTCCAGATGATGGAGAATAAAATGGATATGCTTTTAGAAGTGTTTCTATGTAGGGTTAAATTTGGGGTTTGTTACCCAGGTAGTCATTATGTTACTCAAATTTTTGAAAATGTATTTATTATCTGAAAAATGGATTTTAGTGTTTGTCATAGTCAGTATAAGATAGGGAAAGGATTAAAATAAGGAATTAAGTAATATCTATTTGAGAAATAAATATGGTTATAAGTGTTAAATGAATAAGGCTTGCAAAAAATTTAGGATTAGTGACCAGTGGGAAGCAATACCACCTATCAAGTTTAATCAGAAATTAGGTAGAGGTGTTATAATTAGTGGTTTTAGAGCATAAGTTTAGGCATTCCTAGGTACTATACATGAGTGCCAGGGTCTAAAATTCTATATTTTTGATAAATCTACACTTTATGAGGCTAATATGTTATTCTTTTGTAGTGACCCAAGGTAAGCATACAAACCCCACCAGAACAAGAAGAAGAGGTGGCCAATCATGCTCCCACCACTGTTTAGGGAGCCGAAGTGAGTGTAGCCACCCTAGAACTTAGTGATGCTACACACTAGCCACAGCCACGGGCTCAGGCTTCCCTAGCACTCTTATAGCAGATAGTAGATTTGCTGAGGCATACTTCTATTACAGCTTTACCACCTCTACTAGCTCTTATACCACCTCCTCCACCTCTAGCTGCATTATAAAAGACCTACCTAGAGAGAGTTAAGAAGATAAGAGTTGTGGACTTTCTAGGTACCAAAGAGGATAATGCTACTAAAGTAGAATATTAGTTGGAGATAACCCTTAAGATTTTGGAGTAGCTAGAATATATAAAAGAGGAGAGTTTGAAGTGTGCTACCTAACTTCTCTAGGTGGAAGCCTATCACTAGTGGAATAACACAAAGAAAAGGAAGGCAATAGTGGAGGTGACTTAGCATTAATTTTTGAAAGAGTTTAAGAAGAGAAACATATTAGAATCATATAATGATAAGATGAGACAAAAGTTCTTTAACTTAAAGCAGGGTAGAAGATTAGCATCTGAATATAAGAAGGATTTTATGAGGCTAACCAAATATGAAGAGGAATTTAGTCCTATAAAAGAATAGTGGTGTAAGAGGTTTGAGAAGGGCCTTAATATGGAGCTACGTATATAGATAGCTACCACAAAAATCAAAGACTTTTTAGCCTTAGTGTCAACAATTTATGATATAGAAGAAATGATGCCAGAGAAGAGAGAGTCATTTTAAAAGAAGAGGCCATTCACAGTAGGGCAAACTAGCTCAGCACTTAGGGCTAACAAAAGGTAGAGAAAGTTATAGTCCTAGTTTATACAATAGACTCAAAGATAGACATAGTTAAAGAGGTTAGGTCAAGCTTTTACATCTAGGCCATAACCTCTATAACAGGCCTCTAAAGCCCCTACATCAATAGCTAAGAGTGCACACTCAACTTGGTAGACTTGCAATAGAAGATATTAAGGGTGGTGCAAGCTAGCAAGAGTAAAGGAGTGCTTTACATGTTAGCTTAGAGATCACTTCCAGAGAGACTATTCTCAAAGGCAGGCTAAAGCTACCTAGATACAAGCATCTACGACACTATAAAATAGGGGCAAAGGCTGAATAGAGATGACCAGCTGAGTAGTAGCCAGAGAACCAGATCAAATACTTGAGCTCTTGCACAATAGTATGCCATTAGAGCTCATAAGGAAGTAAAGGCTCCATGTGCTATTGTTGGCATATTTTATTTATTTGATGCACATGTATTGTAGTGAGAGCTTGACATTAAGATTGAACTGTATTATGGCACAACATTTGTATCTATCACTCTTTATCAAATGACATCTATAAAGTTAAAGGAATTGAAGGTGCAGTTATAGGAATTACTAGATAAAGGCTTTATTATACCGAACACTTCACCTTGGGGAGCACCTGTACTCTTATAAAGAAAAAGGATAGGTTGCTTCAGTTATGCATTTGCCATAGGCAACTAAATAAGGTGACGGTAAAGAATAAAGACCTATTGCTGAGAATTGATGATCTTTTTTATCAACTCAAAAGTGCTAGTGCATTTTCCAAGATAGATCTAAGATTGGGGTACCACATTTTCCAAGATAGATCTAAGATTGGGGTACCATCAGTTGTGAATTAAGGAAGCTGATATCTTGAAAACTACCTTTAAAACTAGATATGGGCATTATAAGTTCTTAGTGATGCCATTTAGGCTCACTAATGCACTAGCAACTCTCATAGATTTGATGAACATGATCTTTAAACCCTATCTGGATTAGTTTGTTGTGGTGTTCATTGATGATATTTTGGTATATTCAAAAACTTGAGAAGAGTATGAACAACACCTCAAAATTGTACTATAGACTTTGAGGGAAAAACAATTGTATGCTAAATTTAGTAAATGTGAGTTTTAGCTGAATGAAGTAGCTTTTCAAGGCCATATTACCTTAGCAAAAGGTATCAATGTGGATCTAAGCAAGGTTAAAGCTGTGTTAAAGTGGTAACCTCTTTGGAATGTGACTAAGATACAAAGATTTCTAGGATTGTCTAGCTATTACAAAAGATTTGTGAAGGGTTTTTCAATGATTATAGTACCATTGACTAGGCTATTGAGGAAGGATATGAAATTTGAATGTGATGACAAGTGTAAGGAAAGCTTTGATAAATTAAAGGCAAAGTTGACTAAAGCTCCTATCCTTATCTAACCTGAACAGGGGGAATGACTTTGTTATTTACTGTGATGTATCACATAATGGATTAAGGTATGTATTAGTGTAAGAAGGGAAAGTGGTAGCTTATGCCTCTAGACAACTGAAGCCATATGATAAGAATTATCCTGCCTATGACTTAGAGTTACCTACCATTGTCTTTTCAATGAAAATTTGGTGACACCTCCTATATGGTTAAAGATGCTACATCTATACGGATCATAAGAGCCTGAAATATCTCCTCACATAGAAGGAGTTAAACTTGAGATAGAGAAAGTGGCTAGAGTTGATAAAGGAAGGAAAATTTAGTGATAAATGCATTGAGCAAAAAGTTCCTAGTAACTATAAAACCAATGAATGTCAAAATGGAGTACACAGAGAAAGGTGCTATATTAGCCTAATTTCAAATAGCAGATAAAAGAGGCATATACAAAAGATGAACAATTAGTACAGATTATAAGTAGTGTCAAAAAGGGGAGGACTACTAAGTTTGAACTAAAAGAAAATGAATACTTATACTACCATGGTAGATTGTGTGTGCCTGATACAAATGAGCTAAGAGCACAAATTTTAAGAGAGGCACATAAAGCTCCTTATTCCATACATCCAGGAAGTATAAAGATGTACATGGATTTGAAATCTCGTTACTGGTGGTCAGGAATGAAATGAGACATTGGTAAATATGTGGCCAGATGATTAACATGTCAGCAAGTGAAGGCTAAACATCAAGTTCCTTCTAGATTATTACACCCAATAGCAATAACAGAATGGAAATAGGAGAAAGTTTCTATGAACTTTGTGATAGGACTACCAATGACTAGAAGTAAATGTTATGTTATATGGGTAATTATGGATAAGCTGACTAAGATAGCTCATTTTATCCCTGTGAGGATAGATGATTCCCTAGAGAAGCTGGCATGATTGTACATTAATGAAATTGTGAGATTGCATAGAGTGCTAGTAGCAATTATTTCTGATCGAAATCTATGATTTACCTCTAGATTCTAGAAAAAGTTGCATAAAGCTCTTGGTACTCGATTGACATATAGTATAGCTTTTAATCCTCAGATAGATGGGCAGTTAGAACGAGTGATATAAGTATTGGAAGTTATGTTACATAATTGTGTTGTGGAATTTAAAAAGAGTTAGGACTAGTACTTGTCTTTGGTTGAGTTTGCATACAATTATAGCCATCAAGCCAGCTTAGGTATGGCACCTTTATGAGGTATTGTATGGTAAAAGATGCAGAACTTTTCTTTGCTTGAGTGAAGTAGGTGAAAATAAGTTTTTAGGGCTTAACTTGATCAAAGATAAAAAAAGATAAGGTTAAAATCATAAGAGAGAGATTAAAAGCTACTTCAAATCATCAAAAATCAAATGTTGATTTGAAATGGAGGCATATTGAATATGAAGTGGGCAAAAAAAGTATTCTTGAAAGTATCACCATGGAAGAAGATACTCAAATTTGGCCAGAACGAGAAGCTTAATCCTAGATTTATTAGTCCCTATGAGATTATAGAATGTGTAGGTCCATTGTCATACAGACTAGCTTTACCACCTACATTACAATAGATTCATGATGTATTTCATGTATTGATACTCAGGCAATATAAATCTAATCCATCTCATGTAATACCTATAGAAGAAATTCAAGTGTAGCCAGATTTGACTTATGAAGAAGAACTAGTACAGATTCTAGCTAAACAAGTCAAGCAATTGCAGAATAAAGCCATACCATTATGTAAGGTGTTATGAAAGCATCATAATATAAAAGAGGCTACATGGGAAAGTGAGGAGCAAATGAAGGCTTAGTACCCACATTTATTCTCACTAGGTAATTTTAAAGAAAAAATTATATAAGAGGGGAAGAATTGTAATACTCGTAAATCAAGGTTTCATGAATAGTTCCTCCGATGCTTGAATAGTTTTTTTAGGAGGCTAGGACACCTTTGTATGTCTAGGGAAGGTGTGTACTAGTCATAAAACATTGACGAGCCATAAAATGAGTAAAATGAGATAATTTAAAATTTTTTGCAAAGCCAATAATTCATTTAAGGCAATAAACTAGTGAATTGTGGCCTTAAATGAACTTGTTCCAAAAATGACCCAGGATGTGTGTTAGATAGATTTAAAAATAGCATACCCTAAAGGTTGAAAATACCAATCTATACGTTGTTGAAGGAATTTTAATTTTTTGAGGTCATTCGATAATTTTTTGAAATTTCTTATTTTTACGAGTGAATAGTAAACCCACTTACTATTGGAGTTTGGATCTAAAATTTTTTGAGGCTCTAAATGGCCATAATCAAGGAATTTTAGAATAAAAGCAATTATTTTTATAAGTCTAAAAAATTAATAAAATTTTTCAAAGTTTAAGAAGAAAATAGAATTTTGTGGGCCATTAGATCGCCATATGTCATGATCTAACTAATCTACCACTAAGTATATATATACCCTCACACTTGTGAGAGGGCCACATGTGTAAGGGTTACACCATCTTTAACCTTCTTTTATGCCAAAAGCCAATGCCACCTCCCTTTTTAACCCTCTACCATTTCTACTTCTTTCTAACCCCAAATCACCATTAAACCCCATATATCTTAAATAGAATCAAACCTCAATGACCTTTAGAACCCATTTCTAGCCTTAGAATTAAAGGAAAAGGGCTCAAATTAGAGAAATAAGTATGAAATAAATAGTGACCATTTGGAGTGTAAGTGATATTTTCTTAGTTTTTATTTTTGTTTTGAGTAGCCCTAGTTATTCTAAGAAAAACCATGTTTGTAGATCTTAATTTAGAGCTTTATAAAATTTTATATGATATTTTCTAAGTTCTAAGGTTACATATGTAAGCTTAAGCAGAAGTGTGGAAGAACTAAGGGATTCAAGGCATTTGAAGGGTGGAAAAGGGTGTGAAACTACCCTAGGTATTTGAATTTAATGTAATGGATAAATGTCATGATGTGAATGTATGTATATATGCATGAACATGTGTATGAAAATGTGAGTGTGTGCATGTATGTCCATGTATGTGTGACATAATCATACCATTATATTGAAATGATGATATATATGCCATTTGAGTGATGAAAGCATGTGAAAGTGAGTGGAATATATGTGGCCAAATGCATGTCATGGCATGTGCATATGTGCATGGTGTATGATAATTATGTGATATGATGGAAAATATGATATATAATATGTATGTATCATGAAATGTGAGAAAATAAATATATGATAATGGGTAGAAGTAAGGTGTGATAATTTAAGGTAAAATGTGGAATTGGTTTAGTTATGGAAAGTGTGCATTATGAAATATGTTGATGGCATGTTTTGGTATATAAAGTACTATGTAACTTGGTAACTTAATGTGCTTACATATAATGAAAGAATTATGTTAAACATGAGAACATTTCATGGTGCATAAAAAGTGAAATTTAGTGATAATAGTATGGCATGATTTGTGATGGGATTATGTTAAGTGAGATATGAGAAAAATGGCCAAATGAATAGTGCCTATGTTGTAAAATGACTCGTAACTATGTAATGCATGAATATAAGAAAATAACCTATAACTGAACAATAAATAATAAATTGGGTTAGCCTATTAGTTAGATACCCACTGGATAGGTTGACCAGTCAACTAGGAAGTTAGTAGTTGCTAAAGATACAGGTCCTTCTAGGCCATTACCTATGTGATTGTGTAAGTGGGTGCAGCCATCGAGGTCTTAATATGGGCCACTACACTAAGAAATTGTAGCTACTGAGGTCTTGATGTAAGCCATTGCACTAGGTGGTTATAGTCACTGAGGTCTAAGATAAGGCCACTACACTAGGCAGGTGCAGTTATTAAGGTCTAAAATGTCGGCCACTATAAAACTTAGATTCCCTTTTTTTTTCTAATGCCTTTAAGTGTTGTCTTTCTACTTTAGGCTGAAATATAGAAATGAATATAATAATTAATAACAAAAATGGATTTATGACTTTAAATACAGATAACAGTCATATGGTGAAAATTGGGAAAATTAATTAATTAGCTTGTCATTGGTAATTAAATAATGAGACTGTTAATTAAATTATTATTATTTTAATAAATTAACTTTGTCTGTTGCATAATGAGTTTATAACATGTATGATTTATGGATGTATGCATGACATACAATTATTGCATTAAATTCATCATTGAGTTTTATACTTAGCATATCAGCGTTCCAATACACAGGTCGTAGATAGTGTAATAGTCCAACCTTAGTAATATTTTCTAGTATAACAGATCATTTTTTGTGAGGGTGATATTTCTATACATGATGGTTTATAGTATGGCACTTATGTATAAATGGGTTTGGGCTTAGCTATATTAAATACTAGACTTGTAATGCATTTTAATTATAGAATGAATAACTGGATGTATGAAAGCTTAATAGTATAACATAATTATCTATGTTATTTGGATGTTATAGGTCTTATACCCTATGTGCTATGTTGTGATGGTATGTGATGCCTAGGTACTAGAAGGGTTTAAATGATGGAGAATACAATAGATATATTTTTAGAAGTGTTTTCATGTAGGGTTAAATTTGGTGTTTGTTAGCTAAGTAGCTTTTATGCTGCCCGAATTTCAAGAAATGGATTTATTATCTAAAAAATGGATTTTAGTGTCTATCACAGTTAGTATAAAATAGGGAAAAGATCAAAATAAGGAATTAAGTAAATATATATCTAAGAAATAAATATGGCTATAAGTGTTAAATGAATAAGGCTTGGAGAAATTTTAGGATGGGTGACAAGTGGGAAGTGGCATCGCCTATCTGGTTCCTTCAAGAATCAGATAGGGGAGTTACAATATTAGTCATAAATAAATTTTGGGCAAAGTTTGGAATGAATCAAAGTTCATTTGATTGGTTAAAAATGCTAAGAAAGTTTTTATGGTAATGTCTTATGAATTGTGACTAAGGCAAATCTGAACCATAAATAATTTACAAAGTTGCTTAGAAAATTCTAAAACTGATACAACATGATACTAAAAAATTCCACTAAGTCTAATGGAGCTAAAATTTGAATTTTTAGAGGTCGGGAAGTATTTTATTTGAATTTTAAGACGCTTAAAATTGATATTTTAATTTGGTTTCTTTTAGTTTTCCAGCCCTAGCTTTTAAAGCATGTAGAGACATAATTTATCTAATTTTGAGAAGTTAAATGAAAGAAAAAGGATTTAAAATGGGGGAGAAATGCATTTTTAAAGGTATTAACAATTAATTTTTCAACTAGTATACATACCTTTAAATGTTTGACTTTTTGGTTAAATGACCAAAAATACTTCTCACCCATTTTCTTCAATAAAACCCGATAGCCCCAAGGTGAGAAATTCCCATTTTTTCTTCCATTGATTCTTCATTTTCAAGCCTAAATCATGTAATGGATCATATGAAATAAATCTCCAAGGGTTTTAGACACCATATTATGTGGTATTTCAGAGAAAAATGAAGGAATTTCCAAGTTTTTTTTGGGTTAGATAAATAGTGAACATTTTTTGATCAAGTAAGATTTTTGAGAAACTAATATTTTTTCCATTTTAAGTAGGTGCCCATAAGTTGAAAAATGTAGTCTTTTGAATCTTTCAAGTATCATATGATTTATTATGATTTTTTCTAATATCAAACCTATAATGGGCAGTTAAGAAAATGGACCAAACATGCGATAAAGGGAAAACAAAGGTGTAAGCTATCCTTGGGGTTGCATTATGTTTATTTTAGGAAGTGAAATCAAATTATTTCATGAACATTTAAAAATGCCTTAATTGTGCATCAAAATAGCTAGAGTAAATTTTATGTTATAAATGTAAGTAAATGGCTAAATTGTGTTATTTGTCTCTTATTTTTAATTATCTAATGTATAAATAATGATTATGATGTATATGATGTATAGAAATAAATAACAATGATATATGATGTTGTTTTGGTCTTTGGTTAAAAGGGGCATATAGGTTTAATGAGATGTAAATATTTGACTTCATGTATACTTAGCATGAAAAAGTTATGTTAATATAGAAAGGTATGGTTTTATGTTAATTAAATGATGTGAATGTTCCTTTTTGGTATATGAAAGGCCATGGCCGAATGGCCTTAATGGAATTTGAGTATGTGTAATGTGTTTTAAAACACTTAAAAGAGAGGTTAAATATGGTAGATGACATATTATGTGTGAAATGGTGATTTTTATGGCTTAAGTGACTTTATTATGCCTAACCACCTATTATGTGCATATGTAAGAGATTATATGCCATTATGTACAAGTTACGAGTTACATAGTATCCTTAATGGTATATAATATAAAGACATGAAATTGTTAATGCGGTGAATTAAGGGCCGAAAATGGACATATGAACCATACTCAATGTTAAATGCTTAAGTTGAGCATAAAAAGTCGATCATGATAAATTCATTGATAATGATCATAATTATAAGGAATTAAGTTGGATAAGCCAATGTTTAGCTTATATGGCCATATGTATGTATGTTTGTATATGTAAGAAAATAAATATATTATTAATTTAATATGATGTATACAGTCATGTTTAAATCATAACTATGCTAATTTTCTGATATGATCATTTATTGATATTATCACAAGTAAAAGTCACTCTTAAGCTATTTAAATTGGTGTAACTAAATAAATACATTTGAAGCCCATATGCTTAACAACCTAAATAGATAGTTTAGCTAGTCAACTAGGGGTATGTTAGTAGTTGCTAGGGCACTACGATGCTATTTCATGTTTTAGTCTACGGGTCCACTTTTAGTCTGACCTAAAGACATCCTTATGTTTGATCTTCTAATCCACATTGGTAGATAAACTTAGGGTTCATAAATAGTCATAATAGCCATCTTGTTATGTTAAGTTTGATCTTCAGACCCACATTGGTAAATGAACTTTGAGTTCATAAATGGTCATAATGGCCATCATGTTATGTTATGTTTAATCATCGGATCTACGTTGGTAGATAGACCTACGGGTTCATAGAGGTCATACTAATTGTCGACCCCCATTATACATAGTATGTGTGTTTTGATCATATGGGCAAATAACAATGGTACTATGAACTGAATAATAATGACATTTTGAAAGATGGAAAATGAATTCTCTTTTATAAATGATATTGTTATACTTGTAAGTATAAGGCAAAAATTAAGAATAAATGCAAGTTATGTTATTTTTATATCATTATTTAATTATTTCTAGCTTATGTATTATATTAAACATTATGAAATATGTATATAGATACAATTATGGATGTTGAATTGAATTGATAATAATATGGCATTATGCATGGTTTAATTTGATTTCATCACTAATCAAAATGCCTATGCATGGTTTAATTCGATTTCATCACTAATCAAAATGCTTAGTGCATTGTTTTATTTATGATGTATAGGTTAGAAGAACAAGTAAGCTTGAGCCTCAGGACGTTAAGATAGAAGTGAAGGCTATTATTTTTGTTTCTTTTTTTTTATGCATGTAATTAAATTATGGAAATGTATAAACATAGAAAGTCACTCTTAGTATGGATGTAAATAGTTTTAGGCCTAAACTATAAACTCTTGAATATTAAATTAGTGTATGGTTTGTAATGTGACACCACCTACCGAACTCCTGAGGAAACCCGACACAGATGCACTTCCTACCAAGTTACCCATCCTGAAATTGCTCCAGGTCTATACTCCTTAACAATTATAGACTATTTTATAGCTTTATTAGATATTGCTTAATTTATCAGTTTATCCCTTAATCTTTATAACTTTATCAAATATTGCTTAATTTATTAGTTTATCCCTTAATTATTCTTATATGAGATATAACAGACCTAAAAAACCATTTAACAGACACTTTACATGTCACAAAAAATTAGGCAGCCCAATGGCTACCCAAGTGACATTCTGAATTTTTTTCACCTATAAAAGCACTTCTAATATTATTATCAATCTAACTCCTTCTACCAAACCCTTTTGGTCCCCTTAATAATCTCACCACACATCAACAAACACATCATAATCACACAGGGCCTCAGACCCATATTTATCAAAAAACCATAGAAATAAGCCATTCAGATAAACAACCTCTTTATATACATCACGCATACTCTTTTTATATATACAAACACTAGCAACTTCCAAGCATGCTAAACCCATAACCTACAATGTTTACTTGAGTGCTTACTAACAAAACAAAAAGGACATTTATGTAACCTTCACAGCCTATGTTGCTACACTGCACAATCTTTAAGGCTAGATTATTTGCCTTTGAAACTTGCACACCAAAACATTGGTACACTAAGTATAAAACTCAATGGTGAATCTAATGCGTTAAAAACATGACATATATAGGCACTTAGATGCAATCACAGTCTATAAGAATATATATGCAATGTAGAAATTAAATCATGCAAGCGACATTAATTCCACTTTATCAGTCTCTTAGTTCATTTAATTACAATAATGCCATTATAGAATCTTAAATCAATTTAACCATTTAGTGATTTGACATCATTCAAGTCTATACATTAGTTTAATATAATTTATAGGCCCGACTAGATAGACTATATTTAAAGACAAAGAGAGAACTAAGAAGTTGTGCAGTGGCCCACATTCTAGACCCTGACCACTACATTGGTCTAGTTTGATAGTAAGGATCAGTTCACTTAAACCTTCTAATACCATATAAAAGATAGCAGGGATTAGTCATTAGGCCTCCCAATATCTCAAATAAATTAACAATAAGTCACATTATGGATAACATGGATCAGTCTATAGACCTCTCAATATCCAAATAATCAACAATAAAGAACCCTAGTGGATAGTAAGGATTAGTCTGTAGACCTCCCAACATCAAATATCATCATTAAACATTTTCAATGGATAGCAAGGTTTAGTCTATAGACCTCCCAATATGCAAAAAATCATTATCAAATATTTAGCAACTTTTAATCCCTAAGTTAACTTGTCAACATATCTAGTACATGTCTAACTAATAGGCCATCTGACCTTATTTTATGTCTATTTATTTGCTAATCATCATTTTATAATATTTAAGTTTGTTAATAGTTAATTATGAATTTATTTTGATAATCAAAATTTGACCTAGATAGTTACAACTCAATTTTGGTCCTACCAGATAGTTACGAGTCTCTTTTTCCTGGCCAATTTAGGTCCACTTTAAGTCTAATTTAAGTTATTATCTTAAGTCCAATTATGTCCAAGTCCAAAGCCAATTCCAATACATAAGTCCTTAAGTCATTTTTCTTGGACAATTATAGGTCATTTTCATATTTTATGTACATAGTTATAGGTCCATAATGTGCCCTCTTCTTATCATTTTACCATGCCACTTGCACCTATTCCCATATATTGCCATAGACCTAAAGCCATATCAATTTGCACATCTCAATTAGCCTTAAAATCTTTCCATATAAGTCTCACAAAGTTCCTAAATGTTAGGTCTACTTACCTACCATTTTAAGTTCCATTTTTAGGTCACTTTTCCAACTCTATTTTAAGCCATTTTCAAGTCATTTTTTAGCTCAGTTTAAACATTGATTCTTTACCATTATCTATTCATTATCATGCCTTATTACTCACGCATATTCATTTATCTCATGCCAATCATTCATTATACATTTCACACTCAATATGACATGCCATTCTCACCTACACACACCATACCATAACATGTACATCATGCCTAACTTACATCTTGGCCAAAGCTTGCTAATGGCTATATACATGCTTTGATTCACATTTAATCTTGCATACACATACAATGGCATCATCCAAGCATACATATAAAGACACACAACCCATATCATGCAAACTAAGCCTTAACATGCCTTACACATGCCACAGCCACACCATGAAAACATGTAACCTAAGCTTTGACATGTCTTACAACCTAAGGCAACTCATGGCACCTCTTGGCCACTCATGGCATTACTATAAAACCTTTTATTTCACACCATACACATATATAATTCATCAAAATCCATATCATACACACTAATAACCATTAAATTCCTACCTAAACCAAGCTATAACACCTCACACGCACATGCACCCTTTTAGCTAAAGTGACCCTTCACCCTTCCATCAATTCTTTTTACCAATTCATCACTCAAATCATTCAAACCACACACAAATAACATTAACACAAGCTTAGTTCATGGTTACATATGCTTTAGCCATATAATCCTCATATTTCATACAACATTGTATCCTAAATCATACCTAAATTTATCATGGCATGTTCCAAATGTATTAATTTCACATACCTCACTAAATTGCTAGGCCTTTTCTACACTTTAAGCTCATCAATTCCTTTATTGTGCTCCACCATTACTTTGGCCTACATACATATAAAATTTGCTTAGAAAATCCCTAAAAATTCTACAAGCCTCTAAATCACAATCCAAAAGCATAAGCTCCCTTAGAAGAATGAAATCCCTTTGGAAAAAAATATAAAAATGAAGAATGCACATTTACTCTTAAAATTGATTTTTCACTCCCTCTTTATGTACAGTTGAGGATTTCTTGATTTTTCTTGAATTCTACGGGTGTCAATGGTGTCTAAACTCTTCAAGGACTAATTGCAACCTTACCAAAGAAATTTTTGGTGACAATTATAGTGAGTAAATAGCTTGGGCAGCCATGAAAATAGAGGAAGAAAAGTGAAGGTGTCGTTAGGTGGGAGAGGAAGAGGAAAGGGAAAATAAGTGAAGGATGAGGTGGCAATGGGATAAGTGGGGTAGTGGCCACTTAGCCCCCCTTTTATAGTGTCTGTGGTGGCTTGGGTGGTGATGTGTGTCACCCGAGTGCCTTAAAAATGCTCAATTTCAACAAAAACTTCAAAAAAAATTTAAAATTCACTTAGACCTCTAAAAATTATCACATTAGTTTTTTAAATCCTCAATTAGGCATATTTAAAAGCTTATAAAATTTCACAACCAAATTCTATCAAAAAAATAGTTAACCAATTTCCTCAATTTATATGAAAACTCATAATTAAGGAAAAATAGCAAATGATCCCTAAATTTAAAAATTCCTTCACTAATGGCCTCAAAGGGATTTTTAACCTTTAGGGTATGATATTTTTAGGTCTGTCTGGGCACATCCTGGGTCATTCTTAAGCCAAGTCCATTTAAGCCTATAAACCATTAGATTTTGGCCTAAAATAATTTCTTGGTTCTACTAATTCTTTAAATTATGTCATTTCATCCTTTTCAAGCCTCTCAAAGTTTCATGACAAATATGCCCCACCTCGGGCCTCGTGAAAGTGACCCAACACTCTGGGCACACTTTTTGAATCTCGAAGGTACTGTTCATAAAGCCTTGACTTACATGCATTATAATTATTCCCCTCTTAAGAAATTTTAGCCTCAAAATTACCTGGAATAAACAAATGTTTATATTGACTTTTCATTTGCTCTTAGGGTTCCCATATGGCTTCTTCTGTGTTATGATTCTTTTAGAGAACTTTAACCAA
>CANXYI010563737.1:0-13188 GCA_948208565.1 Hura crepitans
AATAAAATGGGTTTTGATTTTTCTTAATAAAAGTCACAATAAATAGAAATTATTTTCTAAAATTGACATGTGAGAACTAAAGTTCTCAAATTCAATCCATCACCTGATTTTATGTATGATACTTCCAATTTCAATCTCGAAGTATTCCATGAATGTCCAATTAGGTAGAAAAATGATTTTGCATGTTAAAAAGAAATAACAATCAGAATTCATATATTTGCCCAATAAATTAGTGTTTTGCTAATAAAATAAATTCTAATTCCTTCTTAATAAAAGCCACAACAATAACATCCGTTTTCTAGAATCGACATGCGAGAACCAAAGTTCTCAAACCGTTCTTTCGAATAAAAGTCACCATAATAAAATTCATTTTTCCAAATTAGCATATGAGAACTGAAATTCTCAAACCAATCACCCGATTTCAATAAAAGTCACTACAATAAAATCTATTTTCCAAATTTGGCATACGAGAACCAAAGTTCTCAAGACAATTAACTGCCTGATTTCATGTGTAATATTTCAATTCCAAACAACTATTTATTTTTCTATACGTAAATTCTCATACATGATTACATGATTTACTTTAATTGTAAAATGTCGCTTGAGAAAAGGAATAATATTATAAATTCAAATCGAATTTTTGTATTAATTTGGGGTATAAATAAAAGTAAGGTTTCGAACTACTCTGATTTTGGCCCTACAAGGTATTTTCCAACTTAGGTTGAGTGGCGACTCTTACCTTATGGTGCCCAACTTGCTCCTCTTAGGCTAATCAAATAGGAGTAGCCCAAGATTCCTCTAGCTTCCTTGTTGTCTTTCAAGACTTGAGGAGTGAGGCTTAAGTCAAGTCTTTGACTGTTTTGATTTGATTAGCCCAAAAAAAACATTAAGGGATGAAAACAGGTATACCACCAATTTATCCATATTAAACATTTTAATATTTATAACCATTAATTTCATGCAACCACTCCACTTAATTAATTTTTAACTTAGGCATATCACAACTTATAAAATCTAAGAGTTCAAACACATATATATGCACTCAACCAATACTAAACATAATATACATATAAATAACTCACTTTTACAACTAAATTCATTCTAACCTCAATTTAACTATACTATTATTCCTTATATTTCATTATTTTCTATCAATTACATATTTCATAGTAATTTAACCCAATTAACCACAACATATATTATACACCATTTAGCCATATTTTTTTAACTTACACAACATAATCATCTCACCCTATTACCTAACTACATCACTCATTTATGCCTTAATTATTCATTAAACACAATATGAACATAAAATCTCACAAACTCCATACACACACATTACTTTAAAATTCAACAACCACATATATATGCATATATTTCATTGAATACACTTACTCATGAGTTCATTTGCTTGCAAATTGACCTTCCACACCATTGATTTGCTTATCCTATACTCACCTCTAAAATTCATGATGGACATAATGTAATTTTCATTAGAAAAAGTCATAGAAAATTCTTACTTTCACCAAACTTTAAATCAACACTAGAATCAATAATTTTTTCTCCCAAAATAACTTAAAAAAATTGATAAACCTAAAAAATAATCAACTCACCACCATATGGAATTTGAAACTCCAAACTTCTCCATACTTGAATTCCTCTAAATCCACCTTGTTTTGCTTTTTTTTTTTCACTATTTTTAGGATTTAGGAAGGTGTTAAATGAATTTTACACCTTTGAATTAGGGGTTTGGGGTGTAAATTTGGGGTAAAGGAGAGAGAAAATCATGGTTAAGTGAGAAAGAACAAGAATTTTAGCCATAGAGGGTGAGAAGGATGATGCTAAGAATATCTACATAAAATCTTGATGTTTCCACCCTTTTTATACCCCACTTCAATAGCCAAGATCAATTCAATAAAAATCCAATTATTAGGATCAATTCAATGGTATTTTAGTGCATAAAAATTTAATTTTGATCATAGAGGAACTAATAAATTCCATTCTTGTTACCAAAAATTCAAAAATACTTTAATTAGTGCCTCCTTAATTTTGCAAATTTTTGACTGAGCAGAACCTATTAAACCAACAAATCACCTTTTTAATAAAATTAAATAAATTATTTCCTCTAGTCAAAAAATTCCAACCTAAGTACCAATGGCTTAGATAGAATTTTTGACCATCAGGTCATGCTATTTTTAAATTTTTTTGAGCTCATTTTAGATATTTTATCATTTAGCTAAAACTAGATTATTATTCATTAGGACATTGTAATACAAACTTATTTTACTTGTTTAATCATGTATATGACCTTAAATCTTTCCCAAATTTCAATACACAGTGTCTTTTAATTAATATTTATTTTTAGTACAATAAATCTAACTAGGCTCGGGTGGTATTATTCATGGCTTAGTTATACTATTCATTAAGGTCAAGTCCTGAACCTCATTCTTTTTACACTTTTACATTCCTTTCACATTATTTTCATGTTTTTACCTCTTTCATACATGTTCCACTTATTAATAAGCCTTAAATCACTCTTTTTTAAAATTGCCCCTGACAATTTAGAAAATAATCATTACGTCCTTTGGTGAATTTTGACTCTACTATTTATACCAACTAAATTTACTCAATCCGTATGTTAATTTTTTCCTAACAATTTTCTTTAATTCCCACTTTATATGTGGTTAAATTGGTTTGAAAGTCAAGGAATGACATGTCTTTTACTAGCTAAGCCTTGGATTCGTATCATTACCAAGAAAGAAGGGTTAAGGATGATTAGGATGAACTAATAAGAGCATTCAGCAAGTAGTATTCCAATAATGCCAATATTGAGGTGACATTGAAGGATTTTGAACAAGTGAGACAAAAGCTTAACAAAACCTTCTTATATTATCTTGAAAGGTAAAGGGCTAAGGTAATGAAAATAAGGAACAAACCCAAGGACATTGACCAGATAATGATGTTCATCTAGAATCCTAACAGCTACATGAACAATAGGCTTACAGCTACGGGCATTATTACTTAGGGGTAACTAAAAAGATATTGACATTGACTTTGAAGCGGCCTATTAGAATAAGGGATTTAAAAGAATAGGAAATACAAGTTATTCAAGTAATAATGTTGGGGGCACTGCTATGATAGTAGATGTGAATGCTGTACAAGGTAAGCACTACTCTAATCTAGGAAAGTCCTTATCCTAGTGTTTAAATAAGTTGGTAAAAGAAGGAAAGTTGCAGTCTCTCCCACCTCAATAACAAAATGGTCTATTTCCTCCCAATCATAGGGATGACTAGTACTTTACCTATCATCAAGGAATCAGCCACCTTATAGATAACTACAAGCTCTATAGAAAGGCTATATAGGATCTCATAGCCACTAAGTAGATACCTAACCTAATGGCTAAGTCAAACCCACTTCCCAAGCATGAGACCTCATGTCTTCTTAAGTCCAGAATACCCGAAGAATATGTGCTAAAAGACACTTAAATCTATTGTTGTATCTAGCTTTTGGGATAGTGAGAGTGAAAGCAAGCTTAGAGAGAGCAAGAACTTTTATGATGGATCTTCTTATAAGGATCTTGAAGAGGGTAAAGGAGAGTTGATTAGGGTTAAGGGAGAAACGATAGAGAAAGTTGATAAAAATGGTTAGATCCTCCCTAAAAAAGAAACTAAAGTCAAAGAAGATGAAAATGATGAGGTACTCAAGCAACTAAAGAAAATGCAAGCACATATTAGAATCTGGGACCTATTAATGTCCTCACAAGCCCACAAGCAAAAGGTTGTTGAAGCCTTATGGCAATATTAAGTGTATGCCACTACCACCCTTGAAAAATTAGTTTAAGTTATGAAGATTGGAAAGACAAGACTTATTACATTTTCAAATGAAGACCCACCATTGGAAAAAAGAAAACATAACTAGCCCCTTTTCATTAAGGTTGAGGTGAATGGGAAAAAGAAAAGGTGCGCTATGATAGATGATGGCTTATCATTGTGTGTATGCCTAGTTAAGATCTTAGCAATCTTAGGCATAAAAAATGAAGATATAGTGCCCTCCAACATCACCATTAAAGCCTATGATGACATACGAAGACATGATAAAGGAACTTTCATTATTAAGGTTTAGGTGGGGTCTATTATTGATGAAGTTGAGTTCACAGTCATACATTTTGGCCACTTTTTTAGTTTTATTTGGAAAGCCTTGATTCTACAAACTAGGAGTCCCTTCTACTCTATATCAAATGATCAAATTCCCTTATAAAGGTAGAGTAATCACGATTTAGGTTAAAGTTAACCATGCAGTATTTATGCCTACCATTGCAAACTATCTAATTAAAGGGTTTCATGTTGCTAGCATATATAAGGGTCACATGAACCTTATAATGTCCAAAATCATGAAGAAAATGAACTTCCTCCTAATAGCTAGTTTGCATATGAACCTTCAGGAAATAATAGAGCCATTAGAGATTAAGAGTCAAAAAGACACTAAATGGTTAGGATATGACCCAAGTTTTGATGATAGCTTAAAGCAGAAAGGGAACAACCTAATGAGTATTTTATGAAGCAAAAATAAATAAAGTATGATAGGGCTCTAAAACCAATAGTGGTGGCTAGTTACTATAAGCCTAGGTTTGAGATCTTTATGGGCATAATAGATTAGGAATTAAGAGATCTAAAGCAAGCTCAATGAGTAGAAGATATCTTTCCAACCATTACAATCGTTTAAGAGATCTACCCAACTAAAAGTGAAGATATACCTAACTTCGATAGTGAATTATTTATTAATGAATTATACCTATCAGACCTCTTTGAGGTGATTAATTGTCTTTCTAATAAAGTGAACAAGGAGTTTGCTTATTTGTGTGATGTTTTTCCTAATGGTAGAATGCATTCAAATGATAATTACAAGACCATAATTGACGTTAACTGCATTAAAACTAGCCTATTTAATCTTGGTACAAATGAAAATCCAAAAGATATATTACTTGCCCATGATACTACTACTAGTCAAAGAGAAAAATTTGAGAGATTGTTGAAAAAAATGGAAAAAATCTTTGCTTGGAATTATAAAAACATGCTTAGCATTGATCATGAGGTGGCTAAACACACAATTCTGACTTATGATCACATTGCCCCAGTCCACTAAAAGCTCAAAAGCACGAGACCAAAATAGGCTAAGAAGGTTAAAGAATAAGTCATTAAGCTATTCGAAGCTAAGTTCATTGAGGAAATGGTCTTCCTCACCTGGTTAGCCAACATTATTCTTATAACAATGAAGCATGAAAGGTTTAGGGTATGCATTGATTACTGTGATCTAAACAAAGCATGTCCTAAGGATGACTTCCCTTTACTTTATATTGACATGTTAGTGGATAGTGTAGCTATGGCTGCCATGTATTGTTTTGTTGATAGATTCTCAGGGTATAACCAAATCCTCATTAAAGTGATAGACAAGTGCAAAATAACTTTCATAACTGAATAGAGGAACTTATTGCTACAAGGTAATGCCCTTTAGATTGAAAAATTCAAGAGCAACATACCTAAGAATGGCCACTAAGCTCTTTCACGACATAATACACAAGGAGGTAGAAGTCTATATAGATGACGTGATGGTTAAATCCATAGAAAGGGAAAGACATTTCAAGGCATTAGAAAAGTTCTTTCAAAGGTTAGAATAATTCAATATAAGGTTAAACCTTAAAAAGTGCATCTTCAGAGTGACATTAAGAAAGTTGTTAAGGTACATGGTAAGTAAAAATAGTATTCTTGATAAGGTAAAAGCAATCCTAAAAATGACCGCCTATGATGTCCCAAAAATCATAAATTTTATGAATAGTACTTCTCAAGATGAATAGTCTTTCTCAAAGCTCGAGTCACACTAATTGGACCAACGAGAAGTGTTAATCATAAAATAATTTTGGGCAAAGTTTAAAGCCAATTTAAAGTCATTTGGATGGTTAAAAATGCAAAAGATGATTTTTCAGCACTATTCTTTGAATAGCGCCATAGGTAAAGTTAAACTATAAAATAAATTATTTTTTGCTGAATGTAATTCAGGATCAATACAACCTAATACATCAAAATTCCAAATAGTCCAATGGCACTAGAATTGGAATTTTTAAACATCAAGAAGTATTTTTACCAAAACAAGCTAAGTAAATTAATTACATTTTTTTAAATTTTTAAGCTTTTTGAATGTGGATTTTTACAGGGTTCAAGGGTAATATTTTAAAAGATTACTAAGTTTTTTTTTTAAAAAAAAAGCGACAATTGAAGTTATTATGGTGGAAAATGATTTTAAAAGGGGTTTTAAATATAGGATTAATATGGGTATTTGATTATAAATCATTAAATCCTACCTCTTTTATTTTGTGACCCCACCCATAAAAGGGTTAATTTAAGAGATAAAAATACTATTTATGGTAGCCACACTTCTCCTCTTTCTTCCTTTGTGTCGACACCACTTTTAAGGCATTCTCCATCATTTTTTTCAATCCTTCTCCATAATTGCCCCAAATTATCACTTGTAAACACGAACACATCATGGATTGAAGGATTTTGAGGTGCTAGAATGTAACAGCCTGGTCTACCTAGCCAGTATTATTCACTTTCGCTAGAGTTGCTTAACCACCTCATAGATTTACCTTTTAGACTCGAGTTGCTTGGACACCTAAGAGCATGCTAACTAGGGGTACCAAGGCTTACTTTATAAGCATATTGCTAGCTTCGCTCCTTTTTGATATGGAATAGATTACCTATCTATCCCAAGCATGGCCACCCGCCTTAGGACATAAGTGTCCTTGCTCATCACACTGTATTAGGGAGGTTTATTCTTTAATACCAATTGTAACACCCTAGCTCACCTGGTTAGTATTGTCCATTTTGGCCCGAGTTACTCGACCACCTCACGAATTTACCTCTTAGGCCAGAGTTGCCTAGATAGCCAAAAGCACACTATCTAAGGGTACCAAGGCTCACTTTATAAGCATATTACCATCTTCCCTCATTTTTAATGTGGGATAGGTTACCTATCAATCCTAGGCATGGCAAATTATAATCACAAAAAATCTTGGTTTGGTGAATAGTATCTTTTGAGATATAAATAGTGTTCCCTATTTAACTACATTACCTTCAAGTTAAAAAAGGGGAGCACTAGCTGTAAAAAATTGATGGTGAATCAAGCATGAATATGAAAGAATTAAAACTTTTCACTGAACTAATAAATTCTTTCATGTTGAAATCTAGTGAATAGTGACCTTAGTTTGCATCGAGTCAAGAACTGCTCGAGATGTGCTCGAATAGATTCAAAAATAGCATGTCCTATTGGTAAAAAAATTCTAAATAGTTCAATGGTGAAGTAATTGGAATTTTTTGAGGTTGTTTAATATTTAATCGAATTTTCTTAATTATTTGAGTGAATAGTTTACCTAATTCCCTTTAAACTTTTAACCCGAGATTTTAGAGGTCCGTTAATTGAGTAAATCATTAATTTTTAGCACTAAAAGTATGCTTTTTAGAGACTTCTAAAACTTATTTTGAATTTTTGAAGTTTAAAATGTAAATAGAATTAGTTAAGGCCATCTAATTGCCATATGGCACGATCGTGGTCAGCCACCTACATAATATAAATGTGCTATGGTGTGTGCATATGTATGGTGGCTAGATGCAATCATATTCTTCCCTAAATCCTTGAAAAATTGAAATTGCCTCACTTTCTCTCTCTTTTCCCTTTTTTTTCTTCATTTTTTACCTAAAACACATTGAAATCCTTCATATGTTATATGGAAAATTGAACCTTGCGATGTCTAAAACCTATATCTAGTATTAGATTTGCAAGAAATAGAGGTTTTGAGGAGAAAATAGAGCTTGAAAGATTTAGGGTTTTAAAACCCTAAATCACACTGAGTCCCGAATCAAATCCTGAGTAGTTTTTTAGGTAACTATATACTCCGTAGATTATGAGTATGCTTTTATTTTTAGATTTAGAGTTGTAGATATTTTTCTATGAATTTTTCTAATTTTTAAAGTATCATAAAATTTAGAGAAATTGGTAGAGCACAAGAATTGAGGTGAACGAAAGCTATAGAATTAAGTCTATGACCTCGAATGACATCTTTATAAGTGTATTCAATGAATTGTGCCATTGTTTCTTTGTTTTTATGAAATTTAAGTGTGAATGCTAATATGGATTTTATAACATTATGTGTGCATGTTTGTAAAATGCATAACTAATGTATAAGTTAAGTTATATAAATGATTATGACATGAGTTAAATAGAATTGGGTTATCAAAATGGTAGTCAATGTGTGAGTGTAACTTTGGCCAAATGGCATTTGTAAGTGTAAGTAATGGTGTAGTTAGTATATATGTACATGTATGGTTTCATATGTTATTAAATGTAAGTATATTGTAATGTGTAAATGAATTAAGTGGAATGGAATTTTGTTAATAAGAGAAACATTGATGATAGAATGAAGTGTGACCTAATATATAGTTATAAAAATATAAAACATAGGGGATAATGTAACAAATTCATGTAGTGTAATAACAAAAACGAGACATAAAAGACATTAAGGTAAAAACTTAAATTTGTGGAAGTAAATGCATAACTAACAAAGGAATAATTAAAAGTGATAAATTACATTAATTCACATATAAAGAATTAAGTATGAATATTAGGTGATAAGAAGAAATGTCAGTAATAGATAAATAAAGGTGAGTACAAATGGAAGAAGTTAAAGTAGTTTAGGAATGTAGAAAAAGGGGTATTGGAAATCAAATGAAAACTTAAGGTAAATTTGATGAATGGGTATGTCAAAAAGGGTTTAACATTAGAAAAAGGAAAAAAGTCTCATAATGTGACATGAGGGAGATCAATAAATAAGTATGAGTAAATAGAGAAATGAAGTAAGAGAAGTAAATTGACTTGAAAAAGGACATAAGGAGTATAAGACATATCATGCAAATTAATAAGGTAAAATTATGTAAATAAGGAGGAATTGAACTAAGTATTGCTTCGAAACAAGTAAGGTGTAAATAATGTTGATTAAATAAGTCTTAGCCCATATAATCTAGATAGCTACTAGATAGGTCGACCAGTAAACTAGGGAATTATAGCAGCTACAAATTAAATAAAATAATATGGGTTCAGCTATAGTGTAGGTCAAAATAGGCAACTACATAACCATTTACTTAATGCAGGTGCAGCTATAGTAAAGGTCTAATTAGGCCACTACACAACCATTTACTTAACATAGTTATAGCTATAGTGTAGGTCTAATTAGGCCACTACACAACCATTTACTTAATATGGGTGTAGCCATAGTGTAAGTCCAAAATGTGGACCACTGCACACTATTTAAATTAAGGCTAGTGTAGCAGTAATGTAGGTCTATTTGGGGCCATTGCATAATTAAGCTCATATAATACTAATGCAGCTATAGAATAAGTCTAAAATATGGACTATTGCATAACATGTAACTCATGTGATCCAATATTAATGTATGTCATGGTAAGTATAAGCCAAAACTGATAAGTAAATTATGGCAAATAAGAAAAGTAGAAATAAAATGAGGAAAAACTGAATAAGATAGTTATGGTAATAATGAAGTAAAAATTAAAGTACACTAGAACTAACTTGGTAATAAAGGTAAGGTTACAATAAATGGCTTAGAGATCTAAGCATTATAAAATGAGTATAATTGGCCTAAGTTGATAACATGAATAGATAGCAAGGAAGTAAATAAGTCAAGAAAGGAACTAAAATAAGAATACCAATGGCAAGTTAAAAATGTGGAAAGGAAACTAATTTGACTATAAACTATGACAAAAGGGGACTATATAAATAAAATGTACAAGGTATAATAGTAAGAACCATACAATATACATGAATATAAATTTACAATATTAATATGTGCTTGCATCATCGGCATGTCATATGTGATCATAACTAGAAGAAAACACATATGTGTGCATGATTATTTGAATTCACCACTAAGCCTCATCTTAGCACATCATTGTTTACAATACATCGGTAGTAGATAACCAATGCATATGATAGCCTCAAGTGGAGTAGTGCACACTAGGGATTGCAGATCAAGGATAACCTAATTTCTGGTATTGTGCAGTAGTTTGTTTGGTATTACAGTAGTTATAATAAAGGTATAAATGGTACTTATGTATGTATAGGTAAAAGAGTAGGCTTAAACTTGGTGAAACAATGTGTATGTATTCTGAAACTAGTATTTGTAATGGTATGTATAAAATATGCAAACTCATATGTTATAATATAGGTAAGAAAATAGCCACTCCAATGATGATAACAAATTAATGATGTTATATATGTTGAATCATATATATTATTATAGGGATTAGATTGATATGTTAATGAGGACTGATTTATGATGATATAGAAGTGTAAATTCTTATAGAGATTCTTCGATTAGGTTCTCGATCAGCCCTTATACTGTCAAATTTTCTCTAGAGTACATGACAAATATGATACACTAATAAAATGACTAAAGTAAAACATGGAAATAAGTTTGAAATAAGAAAGTCAAATTATGTGTCATCCTATAGCTAGGTCTAGCAATCAGACAAGGTAAGAGGTGTCATATAAAAGCTTGGGAGAGTGATTTAATCAAAAGATTTTCATGATTAGAGGTATGGAAGAATAGAATCTATTTTTCATTTTGGTTCTTTTCTTTCAATTTTGCTATTTTTTTCTAGACTTTACGGATGCCCAAAAACACGTTTATATGGTCATTTTATTTTTTGGAGCTATATTTGATTTATTATCAACTTTCTAAAATGAGCCTATAATTGTATATGTAAAGTTAGATAAATCAAGGAGCTTGAAGGAAATGAGAAGGCATAATCACATTAAAATAGTGTTTTATGGTTTTTCGTATGTGACTCTAACCAAATGTATGTTGCATAATTTGATTTTATTGGCATTTATGGTGTTTTAGCTTTATGTAATAAATAAGAGTATGTGTAATTAATATTTGATGAGTGTATGCATTATTTATGTTTGAGTATATTGTCAAATATAATGATATATGAATGAATGAGTGAGGAATAAGTGTTAAGTAGTGGTGGCCAAAACATGTATCATGTATAGGCATGAGTATTTTGGTTCATTTATTCTTTAGAATATGATGAAATGATGTGGTATTGAAGTAAATTATGTGTGAATTATTTGAGTGAGGCTTATAAAGTGTGTTGGCCGAATTAGGTAATGTGATTATGTACAAGGTTATTATCCTCTTATGTTATGGTTATTATGTTTAATGTTTTTAAGATGTGTTTTTTTGTAATGGATAATTAGGATTCTGATGTTGACTAGCATAATGAATTTAAGAAATTGTTGTGATAATTATGTTCATTATGGATTTAAGTATGATTATGAGAAAATGGACATTTAAGGCTTTATTTTATTTTGACCAAATGGGTTTATAACTTTTTTGAATATTTTAGGCAGTTTTGCGAGCTTTTTAAGCATAAAGAATGTATGAGCTAAACATATATGCAATCAAATTGTGAATTTCGATTATGTGAGTTATTGTGAAATGTGTGCATATAAACATGATTAATTTGGTCATATAATGGTTAAAGATTAAAATGCATATACTTTTTGACAACTTAGGTAGATAGGTTGATCGATCAATAAGGGAATACATAACAACTACTAGATACTTTTGAGTGCACTTACTTAGGCACCTTTAGGTGCAATTATCTTTGGTACTTATGGGTACATTTATCTTAGGTGCCTTCAAGTGTAATTATCTTAAATACCAACAGGTATATTGATCTTTGCCCTTCAAGCATATTATGGACCCATTATCTAGTTTGGTTTGTTGTCTTATAAGTATCGGCATGTAATTTAGTTAAATGGTAATAAAATGTTTAAATCCTCTATTACATGTTTCGGATGTATCTTTGAGATTTTAGTTATGATATTGTAGTATAATGTTATTTCTAACTAATTTGGAATTGTAAAATGTAAATAATTAATTATGTTGTTAATGTCATAATTTATGCTCTTATTTCCTTACCATGATTCAAAAGATGTAAATTGCATATGCATTGCATTGTTGCATGACATAAAGTGTATATTATGTTGGATTTACCACTAAGCAAAAGCTTAGCACATTATGTTTATTTTCACAATGCATATGTTAAAGGAACATAGATTAAAGTTAAAGCTTTAGTATTATAAGAGATCAAGAAGTTACCACCTCTTAAGGTATAATGATTTTATTTTTTTATAATTTGCAGTGATGTAACTGGAATGATAACACTCTTTTGTAGAAATGAGGGATTAGGCCTAATTTATATTTTGAAATTATATTCTATAAAACTTATTACTTTTTATCTTCTTTAAAAGCTTTTATGAGATTGCATGCTTTGAGTTATGTTGTAGAATTTTGCCTTATGTTGTGCTACAATAAGATGAGTTGTGGAGGGTCAAATAGACCCAGGAGTTATCAGAATGATATGGATATTTATAGAAGTGTTGTTTTTTATAGCTTATTATTTAGGATAGTGTCCTAGTATAACCATTATGCTGTCGAATTTTTGACATAGGAATGCCAATAGTATACATAAAAATTATTTTTGATAGTTCATGTTTGTATCAAATTAAACATGTAATTTATGTTTTAAATATGAATAAAAGTTTTAAAATTATTCAAGGTTTTGATATAGTAGTTTGGATATCATTAAGTGTGCCACTCATTATTCAAGTTTGGTAAATAGAATACATAATAGATGTTACATTTGGTGGTAATAGAGTTATTGGTCTAGGCATTCCTCTATACCTATGGGTTACATAAGAGTGTTATAAAAGTTAAAAGTGTACATCACTAAATTATACATATCGAGGCTTATAATATGTTTATTTTGCCTATAGATCTGAGGATAAGCTGTAGTACACCTACAGATGATAAAGAGGTTAATGGCCATGCTTTGGCTACTATGGCACTAGGAGATGCCAAAGTAGAGTCTTTGACACCCAGTGATGGTAGACAAGTAGCACAAGGACTACAAGGGTAGCCTATTTGGTTTTAGTAGATGATGGAGTATATGAAGCTAGTGTCTACTGCTACTGCCACTACTATTGCTATGATTCATCTAGTAGTACCTCCATTAGCTCAGTAAGAACATTAGCTTGTACACAAAACCTACT
>CANXYI010563830.1:0-14047 GCA_948208565.1 Hura crepitans
CCTTCGAAAAAATTTGCCCTAATTTAGCCATTTTCCATAGCGAAAAAATAGCCTAAAAATTGTGTTTAATAATTTTTAAAAATATCAAATAAAATCTAGTTTTATTGGCCAGCTATAGAATTAAATTTTCATCCCTTAGAAACCTAGAAAAAATAATTTGGTCTAAAAAATTAAAAAATAGACTAAATAAAATGTTTCAAAACTATTTGATAGATGCTATCAAATCCTTAATTTACTATTCAATTAATTATTTTAATTATAAAATAAAATCAAATTTTATTGATTAGATATAGATCCAAACTTTAGTGTTTTAGTTCCTTCAAGTATATAAAATCCCAAGAATTCACAAAGCTAGAAAAAAGTTATTTCCAATTTATTTTAATCCATATCTAATCATTAGAAAAGGAATAAAATAAAAAAAGCATACAAAAAACTTAAACCAAAATTTTAAATCTTAACTGCAGCATACCGACAAACTGCAATAATTTTTAACTGTTCATTATAACTTGGCTTTGATACCATTGCTAGTTTCTATAAACTCATGCATAGTGGAAATAAAATATCTAGAAAATTGTAAAAAAGGTTGAAACTTAAAAAAATTAAAAAACAAAAATTTATTTTAGTGGAAATCACATTATAAGTATTTACCGTAAATTCTTTACACGATTCCTATATGTAGCTTCCCTTTTCTTTTGCTCTTCTCACTGAGTTGTTGCAAACCACAATAATCCTTAGTTGGGAACTCCTCCAAGGTATCCATATGAGAAGTAGCAGGAATGAGGGTGTGCAATTCTCTAGGTGCTAGTAGAAAAATTGCACATATGAACAAACTAGAAGGAAAAACGGAATGGGAGAGTAGTGGGAGCTTTTGTAGTAAAATATGTGTCTATAATGCCTCTGTAGTGGCTGATTATGAGTTTATGTCCTTCATACTCCCTTTTAGGTTAGCTTTTAATGATTAGAAGATGACCTATAAGGCCTTATATGAAAGCCACACGTACGTGCTCTCTAGGTCCATGCACAAATTATACGTGGCTTAATGGGTCTATGGCTTAGTAAGATCACTTAATCAACCCTCTAATGATATGATCTAAGGCCCTTTTAACTCTTAAGAGGTCCATAAAAGTTATAACTAAAAAGCTCTGCCAATTGGACTCAATAAGGTCTAATTTTGGAAACCCTAGTTTTGGTTTCCAAAAATGGACTTGGTCTTTTTTGGAAAACCCTAGTTCTGGTTTCCTAATTTGTCATTAAGCTCTATGCTTAATCATTTATCTCATTTCTTCTATTCATTTATTAATGATATCTCATATCATTAATCCATTCAAAAATTTTGAATCTCCTTTTACTTCCTATAGTGTGTGACCCTATGTGTTTCTAGAGCATGATGGTAGCACATAGTGCACAATAGTCCCAGTCTGTGACACCTCTTACTGGATTCTCAAAGAAACCTAATAAGTAGTGCACTTCCCATTAGGTCACCCATCCTGAAATTGGTCTTCGGGTCCATTCATTTAACTTTTACCAAATCCTTATTATTTGCTTCAGCTTAACTACAAAATTCCTTCTATCTTTTTCTAGGCTCAACTTAAGGTCATACAAGTATATTTATACCACCAATAGATGTTTATGGACTTTTCGGATTTTTACCCAAATTTAGTAGCATAACGGTTGTCCGGGTGACTAACCAAAATTTTTAACACTTGTAAAACACTTCAATAATAATATTTCACCTCTCCTAGACCCTTTTAGTCCCCTAGGTATCAATTTAACATCATCAGGCTATCAGTCATCAACATAAGCCTTAGGCCATAATCAAGCAATCATAACTTAAAGCCTCAAACTCACATGCCATATCATCGAGTAAAGGAAACCACACATTTAAAGTAGTCTAATAATATACTTATTACAAAACACAATCTATGGCATATATATACAAGACACTTATATATAGGCTACCCATTCCCATCTAAGTGCAATGAGTGTAAAAGCTATACAATATATACATAACAACCTTCAATCAAATATCCTCTAAACTTTAGTTGCACATTTTATGAGGTTATACCTTGCTTATCCTGCCTACGCACCAAAATAGGTTTGCTAAGCATATAATATACTCAATGGTGAACTCAAGCATTTAAATTATGTCAAATGGTTCATTCATAGATATTTAAAGTTATTACTGTTTATTCTAGGTTATTAAGTCCACAATATACTTTTTTGTGTCAAATGACCAAAATACCCTTTTTACCTGTACATAACATATTACCATTTATTTAATCATTTATAATCATGTAAATTATGAATTTAAGCCATTTTTAATAATAATAGGCAAGTAATTGAATTATCAAGTCAATAAATGGTATACATGCAAAAATTACCAAAATACCCCTGATGATATATATTGATTGTTCATTTAGTTAATTATGCCAAAATTAGAAACTTTAATAATATCTAGCATTATCATTGTTGTATGTTATTTATTTCATGAAATTAATAGGTTTGACTAAGTAGATGACACTTCAATACACTGGACCTAGAGGGAACTAAAAATAGTGTAGTGATCCACATTTTGGACCTCGACTGCTGCACCGGCTTGATTAAGTCATAGCACTGAAGGTGCAGATAACATGATGTGGTCTGTTTAACAGACTAGTACAGTGGCCCTCCGAGACCTTAGCCACTGTATCGGCCCTATTTGAAGATCAATGATGGCATAACTAGGTTTACTTAGTAGATTGGTTTGTCTAACAAACGAGTTTAGTGGCACTTCGGCACTTATGCCACTGCACTGACAAAATGAGGTGAATGGCATCAAGTGTGAAAAGGCACATGAGTGTCTATCTAATAGACTAGTACAGTGGCCCCAATATGGACTTAGGCCGTTGCACTGGCCTCGCTTGAAAATTAGACAATGTAGTAGCTGCTAAAATCCCTAAATTGACTGGTCAACCCATCCAGTGGTCTCTAAATAATGGTCCATTGACTTTAATTTATGTTTATTTCTTTACTAATTACTCTTTTATAATATTCTTAAGTGAAAAATAGATAGATATTATTTTTATCTCACAGTCCAATTTTAGCTCGGTCTGGTATAGCCATAATTAAGCTGTATCGGGTAAATTTCCATGATTATTTTAAGTCTTGTAAATTGCCATTATTTAAGGTGTATTATGCTTGATTTTATTCCATAATTAGTTTTCATGCAACTGCCATTTATTGTCTAGTGACATTTTTGGTTCAGGTAATGGTTAAACTAGATAGTTATCGGTCATTTCATTACATTTCGATAGCTAATTCTAGTTCCATTTCTTAATTTTTTAGTGTAGTTTTCAACATTAATCTTACATTAGTCGTAAGCCTAAAGCCATCCATTTGCTAGGCCATTTACAAGGCCAAAACATAGGCATTATTGCCATAAGATTGATTCACAAAGCATAACCCTTAAAGGCACATCTTTAGGTCCAATTCAATAGTATATTTCATGTTCACTTTGAACCCTTTTTGAGGCTATTTAACTCAAGTTCTTGTTCAAGTATTGACCATTCATTAAAGTTCATTATCATGCATCCCTATATATTATGATTGTTCTATATCTAAGTCTAATTAGAGCCAAGTCAATTTAGCCATTTCAAGTTCAATACATCAAGGTTTAAGGCTCTCATTCATTTCAAGCAAATTACCAAGGGTCACTTATCCTTTTCATAATTAAAGCTCTTAGATATTATAACATATGGACCTTAATCATGCACTTTCTTAGCATTAATCCTACTTTCAATTTTCCATACATAGTCTAACTAAGAATGTTCATACACCTTTACAAATTTCAAGCCATTTAAGCATAGAATATGTCTCGGCCATATTCAAGTTTCCATGTATTCATTCCTTACTCAAGCTTAAAACAAACCATACCATTATATCATGTACAAACCATTATACACATATATATATACACATCTATTCAAGGCTTTAAACATCATTTTCTCATTAGACCAAGCAATGCATATACACATACTACTTGCTAACACTCTCAAGTACTCACACTTCTTAAGCTTAATTCCATTATATTGCAATACTAAAACATTACCAAGATAACCAACACTATGTACATGCCTCCATTTAGACCTAAACCTCTTAGCTAGCAATGCAAATACACATGACAAGCTAATTTCCCTCATATAAGTTCTTATTTCAAGCATTTATTTTCATTACTCTAAAGGATTTCATTCCCACTTGATGATATCATCCATTAGGCATTAGACTAAGCAATCTTAAAACAATTTCTAGCCCTTAAAAATCAAATGGCATAAGAGAAATACCCAAGTCCACTTACCTTGTTATGGAGAAACACTTGAAGCCTTTAAACACCTAAATTTCCAGCTTTCTACGGTAGTTTCTCCTCCCTTCTTCAAGCCCTTTTATCTTTCAATTTTCCTCAAAAACCATTCACACACATACTCTTAGATGTTAGGCATCCTAATCCACTATTAACAGCCTAAAAGGACAAAGAAAAAGGCTATGAAACTCACCTAAGGTACCTTGTTGGACTATTTCTGACTAGTAAATTTTAAAGATTTTTAATTAATTATAGAGATCTACTTTTCCAAAAATTCTTCTTCCTTTAGCTCCCTGACATCCCAAAATGAATTTAGATGATAAGAAGTTGCAGAAAAGAATGGAGAAAGATAATGAAAATGGCCATTCAGTCTTTGTGTGGCATCGGTTCTAGGCAGCAAGGAAGAAAATTTTTTCTTTTTGTTTAAGTGGATTTAGATTCTTGTCAAGGTTATTTGATAAGTGTCATGGGCCCACAACTAGCCATGTGCCACGGGTAGGTCTCGTGACCCCCCAAAACATTCCGAAAAAAGCTCAATTTTTGTTAGAACTTTGGGAATTCACCAAAATTCACATGAACCTCAAAAAATTATGCTGTTCATTTTAAAATTCCTATTTGAATCCCCCTCTACCTGCTCATAAATTTTTATGGCCAAATTCTATTGATAGGGCAATTTTTAAATTGCCTTGATTTGCATGCCAACCTTATAAATTATGAGAATTTCCAAATGACTTTAGAATTCAAAATTCTTCCATCAATGGACTCATTAGAATTTTTGAGTTTTAGGGTATGATATTTTTTGGTCTATCTGGGCACATCCTGGGTCATTCTTAGCCCGACTAATTTTTATTACACAGATCAGTAGCTTATAGTCAGAAATGAATTATTAGTTCTGCTAAATTTTAAAATTTTTCCTTTTTCATCATTTTAAAGCCCCTCAAAGTGTCATGACCAGTGCCGCTACCTTAATTCTCATGTAAGTGACCCAGCACCTCGGGCACACTTCTCGAACCTAGTGGCACTGTTAACAAAGCCTCAATGCACGGGCGTTACACAATCCAACTTGAATTTTTATTATCCAATCTCATTAGCCCAATAATTGATTCTTAATCAATTATCCACTTATGTATAAGTCCAGAGCAGTGTCTAACCATACATTAAGACTACCTAAGTGTCAGAAAGTCAAGTGCTTTGACTTAACCTTTCTATATCTAGTTATGGTGTAATGAACTTTTTTCACAATCTTTTATCTTATCTAGCTTAAAGTATGGACTTGTGTCAACTCAAAGCTTAACTAAGTATGTCTAAAAAGCCTTAGATATATTGTTACAATAATTTCACCTTTATTCCAAAAATGCCCTTTGTGAATCCCTTTCACACATGGCATCTTACTTTGGCTAAAGATTCTTGAATAAAGATTACTTATCAGAATTGTGTGATAAACTCCCTACTATAATTTAGGGTGGTGAATCCTTTATTGATTGATACCTTATCTTCAAATATGTCATGCCATACCTAAGTACCTCACTATGTATACTTCTTGTTTGAAGTAAAAGCTTTAGAGTCAAAGTATGTCACTCCACATTTAAGATCGTTAGTGATCTCAAGTATAAGGATACTTACACTACTGATATGATGAGATACTTTCACTGACATAGATTAATTATCCATGTGAAGATCTCATGGTGGGTCTTTGATGTACTTACTTCCCAAGTAAGCATCCATATGTTAACTCCAAGCATCTTTATGCTTACAGCTTGTGGGAACTACTACTAGATCCAATCAAGAAGTATAACATATGCTGATATATTTGTATTAATAATGTCCTATCTTATTAGTACTATGATCAGGGATATTTAGGTATATCACATTTTCATGCAATAAGAATCTCACATAATCAACTCTTTATGATCTCCTCTACACTGTGATTTTATACTAAGGACTTTATAACATGGTTTAAGACATTGCAAATAATTATAATTAATACATAAAGTACTATGATATAGAGATAAATGCCTTTTATGTTAATTCACAAGGTTTAAACACATGAACATAACCTTATTACATAAGCTCTAAGGGATACATCTAACATATTGAAGAGTCTCTTTGCCTTTTTGAATTTTCTTTACTATATCCTCATCTTAACATCCTACTTCTAAGCTCCTAAATTTGCTACAAAAAGTTTGATCTTATCTTTAATTTTGCTACAATAGCTTTATTAGGCGTTATAATCAATCGATCATTTATTACTCTCAAAGCTATAAAGGAAGATGGAATAGCAACAAACTTCTTAGAAGTAAACTAGTCACTTATATTTTTCAAAGTTTGGAATTTAATAAATGCCATACCTACTATAAACTTTTTGCTAAGGGCATTAACTACCATATTTACTTTCCTCGAATGATAACTTATAACATAGTCATAATCCTTAATCAACTCCATCCATTTTCTTTAATTTAAGTTTAGTTCTTTCAGAGTAGGCAAGTACTTTAAGCTCTTGTGATCGGTGTAAATGTAACACTTTTCACCATACAAGTAATGCCTTTATATCTTTAGAGCATAAACATTTGCTTCTAACTCTAAATTGTGAGTGGGATAGTTAAGCTCATGTGGCTTAAGTTGCCTAGAAGCATAAGGAACTACTTTGCCTTCTTGCAACAAAACACACCTAAGCCTATTATGAGAAGCATCACTATAAATCATGTAATCTTTGCTAGAAAATGGTTGGTTGAGAATAAGAGCTTTGGTCAAGGTTCTCTTACACTCTTCAAAATTATCTTGACATTTAAAGTTTAACTCAAACTTGACATTCTTATGGAGGGGCTTGGTGAGTGAAGAAGTTATCATAGATAAACCTTTCACAAACTTCCTATAGTACCCTATAAGGCTGAGGAAATTATGGATCTTAGTGACATTCATAGGAGGCTTCTGGTTGATAATTGCCTCAATCTTACTTGGATATACCCTAATGCCATATGATAAGACAATATAGCCTAGAAGAGAAATTTGATCCAACCAAAACTTGCACTTGTTTAACTTGGCATAAAGCTAATGATCTCTTAAAGTTTGTAACACCACCCTCAAATATTAATCATGCTCTTTTTTAGTCTTAGAACTGACTAGGATGTCAACAATGAACACCACCACAAATTGATCAAAATAAGGTCTAAAAACCTATTCATGAGATTCATAAAAGTAATTAGAGCATTCATGTCCCTAAATGGCATAACAAGAAACTTATAGTAGTCGTACCTAGTCCTTAAAGCCATTTTAGCACACTTGACTCCTTGATCTTAAGCTAATAGTACCCTGACCATAAATTAAACTTGGAAAATACACTAACGCCTCTCAACTGATAAAAAATATCATCTATACAAGGAAATGGATACTTTTTCTTCATTGTAACCATTTTTAACTATTTGTAGTTGACACAAAGCCTTAAAAACCCATTTTTCTTCTTAACAAAGAGTACCAGAGCTCCCCATAATGAAATACTAGGCCGGATAAAAGCCTTATTAAGAAGTTATTACAATTGTAGTTTGAGTTCCTTTAATTCTACAAGAGCCATCCTATAAAGAGCTATAGAGATAGGAGTAGTGCTAGGCATGGTCTCATTGACAAACTCCATATTTCTTTCAAGTGGCAATCTAAATAGCTCATCAGGAAACACATAAGAGAACTCCCTAATCATGGGTATGTTCTTTATGTCATAACCCTCTATTTTAGTGTCAAACACATGAGCTGGGAAAGCTATACACCCTTTCCTCATTAACTTTTTGGTAGTCATTGCTGAAATCACATTATACGACTCATTAGATCTGAGTCCAAAAACAATCACCTCTTTACCCACTAGTGACCTCAAGGCTACTTGCTTTTTCTTACAATCCATTATGGCTTGGTTCTTGGTAAGCCAATTGATACCCTAAATCACATCAAATTCTTAAAAAGGGAACTTTATCAAATCCGCTTAAAACTCTCTATCATGTATCACTATTGGACAGCTTTTATACTACTTACTAACTAAAACACTTTGCCCTAATGAACTTACCACTACAATCTCATGTTTTAATACATCAACATGCATTCCATTAACTTCAAAAATAGATGTGCAAATATAGGAGTGTATGGAACCAGGATCAATAATAACATAAACATATGAGCTAATAAGGTAAAATTTACCAATAATCACATTCAGAGTGTCCTGGTCCTCTCTTCACTTTATAGCATACACCTTAGTAGCTATCTTTGCCTCTATTGATTGGTTTACAGTCTTTGAGGTAGCTCTTTAATTTGGACCACCCATATTCTCTCTACTAGATCTTTTTCCACTTAATGCCTTTAGTGTGGATGTCCTATATGTTGCATCTCAGGATAACCTCTGATAAAATGTCCTTTGTCACACACTTAAAATAACCTCTAATCTTCTTCTTGTAAGGTCTAAAGTGTTTTTTATCATAGTAATCACCTGGAGGAGGGGCTGATCCCTTATATGAGGCCATAAAAGCATTAGTTATATCTCCACATTACTATTGACCACTCTTGAGAACCACTTATTCTCGGATTATGGGATCCCACTAATTATGTTTGAGAAAACTTGCCTTTCTTTTTACCCTAAGGGTTATGGCTAGACTACACCTTTTTCCTTGATGTCTCTCTCTCTTATTAGTTTCCTTTAACTTCACTTGTCCTACGTCTAAGGTGGCATTCACTAGTTTTGGGAAGCTATCTATCTTCTATCCATTGATGTGTACTCTAATAGAATCATTTGACCGATCCTCAAAGTGGTGACACTTATTCTCTTTATTAGCTACTATCTTAGGGGCATATCTACTTAGGAATTACCTCTCATACTCGGTGACAGTAAGTTACTTCTATTTGAAATGGAGAAACTCTCTTCTTTTGCTTTCTAAGTAAATCCTCCTAATATACTTTTGATAGAAGGAGGAAATGAAAAGTTCTAAAATTATCTACTATAGTGGTTGTGCAGTCTTAGCTTAATCTCTTACTCCAACCCATAATTGATGTGCTTCCTTATACAATAATGAAGTGGCAAGCTTAACTTTCTCTGTTAGAGTATAATGTAAATCATTAAGGATCCTTTTAACCTTTTCTAGCTAGTACTCGATTGCAATGTCATCATCTTCCTTCTGGCCCTTGAATTCTTCGGCCTCATTTTTATAAAGCCTCTTTCTCATAGCCTTTATTGAAGGTGGAGGTAGAGGAGGCTATTGTTATGGTAGAGGTGGCTGGTATACTGGTATTGCCCTTATAACTTGCCTTATAAGGTCTGTCATCTGCTGAAGAAAAGTAGCTTGTGCTTGTGCTTAGAGGTGTACATTTAGTTGGTTCGATTGGTAAACTGACCACATTGAATAGGTCAAACTTTATGTAGAAAATAACTAAATTGACTGAATTAGGAAGGGAAAATCAAATTGAACCAAATCGATCAAACTTCTAATGAATCGAATCAAACCAATAAAAAAATCAAACTTCTATATTTTTATGTACATAAAAACATCAAAATAATGTCATTTTAAACATCCAAAACAATATCATTTTGATAGTTTGATCGGTTTGATTTATTTAGTTTTCACTATAAAAAATTGAATCGAGTCGAATAAATTGAAATTTTTTTCAAAATTAAACCGAACAAACTAAAATAGCTATCATTTCAATTTAATTTTTTTATTTCAATTTGATTTTGCTCATCCTTACTTGTGTTGGTATACCATAAAAAGTTGGAGTAGGTGTATGTACTTCTTGCTGAACATGGTTACTAATACTAGATTGGCTATTACTATAACTGGCCTTATTTGGTGGCTGCTGAGGTCTATAATCCATGTTAACCTATATAAGAAATGGGGAAACTATAATGGCTTAACACTTTTATCCTATAAAATGTTATGAGATGTATAACCTTAATGAGAACATCACATTACTATATCATAGAATTGATGAAACCAATGCTCTAATACTACTAAATGTAACACCCCATACTTGATCCCATCATGAAACTTAATAATGAGTTATTACACTTAATACATGAACATACCAAACAAACATAGGAGTGATATGTTTTACATAAGAATAGAAATTCCAAAAAATTTCATTATGCATAAAACCAATAAATATTGTAATTGTTATTAAAAAAACCTTTATGTTCATATTTAGCCTTCACAAGAATAGGACCGGGTGCCAAAATTTTAGCAACATAATGGTTTTCGCACGCACTACCAAAAAAATTTTCCTATTAAGAAAAACAATTATAAAACAAGCCAAGAATCTATACATAACTCCACTACTAAATTTATCCTTTCATCTCAATCACAAAAGCAAATCTATGCATGCATTTAGTCTAATTACCCATATATACATCACATATTCATACTATGTTTCCTTTAGGCCATTCATACGTATATGTATATACATATAACTTTTGTATAGTGAAAAAAATGATACAATCATGTCTAACCATATAATTACAAACCAAAGATAGACCTATTAAGCATTGTATATGTAACTCTACATATGGGTGTAAGAATGCTCAGGTTTTATAAGATTTTAAGATCAGAAAAACTATATATATACAAAATGCTGTGATGCTAAGTTTCTTGAGGCTTTAATCCCACCTCTCTTAATCAACAGCTACTAGACGTATGAGAGAAAAACACTATGTTGAGGATAAAGTCCTCAGTGGATAATTTTTAACCTAGAATCAATTGTTTATTATTCAAGTTATAAGCTTTTAAAGAGAAGAATCATAAAATATCATTAACACAATATATATAAAACTCTTGTGATGATGTAACATGCAAGGAATTTATACATACATATTCATTCCTTACTAATTTTGAATTTTTCATAGCACATAAGTAATACATGTAAGGCCACTAATAGATACGATAGAATTTTTATCTCATGATTTCCATACATATCAACTTTGGCATTTCATTATCATCATTTCTATTAATTTCTTAAATCATACCACATTTCTCCCTATGACATCATTCTGTACTAGGATAAGGGATAAGTTGCAATGGATTTCCTTTGATTCGTCATTTTTTCGTGGTACTTGAAGGCACAAGTGCAATGATTTTTTTAAAACGCTATCTTTTTGTGGTACCAAAAGGTATGAGGTGGCATTTACACCTCCTTAATAATGTATAATAAATATGGTAGCCAAAGCTACGAGCTGTGGCATATCTACTAAAGTCCAATATTTTGGAATTCCAAAATATCCTAAGTCATTCTAAGATCCTAGGTTGAAATAGGCACATTTTACCCAATTTATCATTCCCTTTGCATTAAGATCATATGCATAACTTTGCCATACATTTAAGTGTCAACGTACAAATGACATGTAAATCTTAAAATTTACTCATAAATGTCTTTCCTTTCATCTTAAGTCAAATGCATGCATTTCCCATGAAACTTAAAAGCTTTGTTTAATGAGGTTCATAAGATACATACCTTGTTCATAGGCCATAGTCTCATAAAAGGGCATCTCTCTTTAAAATTCATAAAATTTACATTTATTAAATTTATCAATTCACCAAAATATGACATTTTAGGGTTTTTTATTTATGATCACATTTTGTAAGAACCCATCACATAAGCATATCATTGGCATATTCCAACCATAAGGATTAAAATGCTGAAAACTAGTTTTTCATTTTAGACATTGCTAAAGTATTTACATAAGTATTATCACATAATTATATTAGAACATTTGGTTTATCATCTTTAGGGCCCTTTGGCATTATTGAGTCTTTCCTAAAAAGTGCATTATCTTCATTTTAGTTAAATACCTTTTTCTAACATTCAGCATGATAACAAAAAGAGCTTCTATTTTCTACTTTAGGTTCTAAATTTCATAAATAGCCTTAATTAGTTTTGTTTAGCTATTAAATCTTAATAGATTTTAGAGGAAAAACTACATTTCCAAGTTATAAGTTTCATCCATGACTAAGTTTAACCTACCAAGCATATTTTTCATCACACTTTCCTTTCTTACAACCATAATCCATCACTTAATACATGTATACAACTTTAATTAACTTCTTATGTCTTTTAACATCTAATAAGTTTAACAAAAGGTTTAATTCATTTTGACTATAAGTTCAGCTCATAAGGATATTCATAACCAAGCATTAGTTCCATCCAATTCTTTACTTATAAATATTATCTTATATCTATTTTACATAAGTAACCTCATTTATAAGCAACATCAATTCCATAAAATTCCATCATAACCTAAACACCCTATCTTCCTAGCCTACCAAATAGCAAGTGAAAAGGATCATGTAGACAAAAAAACACTAACCTTGAATTATATGCCTCTTTCAACCATTAATGGTGCTTTCAGAGCATAAAAAATCCTTTCTCCATTCTCTTTTATTTTTGGCCTAAAGCAAGAGTTCCTTCTATTCCAAGATTCAAGCTTCACCAAACATTTACACAACCATAAACCACCTATTTCAACAATATAACCATTATCTTTTACTCTTTACTTTGTTAGTTGCTCATTTACTAAGAGAGAGAAAGAGAGCTTACTATACACTTAAAGTATGAAATCAACCTTTAACCCTATGTTCTCTCTTTAATTTCTTAAGTGCCCACTCATAAATTTATAATCTCTATGAAATTTAAGAGGGGGGGATAAGTTCTTTTATGTGTTAGGTTAAGTAATGAAGAAGAAGAATTGAGGGAGGAGAGGCATCAATCGAATTTGGGGGGAGGGTGAAGGTGACACTATTCACTTTTTCTCTTTTTTCCCATTCCTTTTTATATTCCCATCCTAAGGTCATGATATGTCTACATGTCCTTCATCCCTTAATTTTCTTAATCTTTCAATAGAAAGTCTAACCTCACTTATCTATGTCAAATCTTGGTTAACATTTGTTAATTAAACATTATTTAACCCGTGGTTACTATACATTATTTCATCTTATTTGCTTATCTGCTACCTAAATTTATCTTTGATATTTTGACTTAAAATAACATCATTTAGTTTTAATATTAAGATTGTGTCTTGTTCAGGTATTATACCTTCCGAACATCTAATTTGTGCTTCTCGAGCCCTCGATGGTCTTGGGTGCAGTATTCATAACTTAAAAAATGCTATTCACAAACTAAAGATTTTTAGATTGTTACATGAGTTGCTAAGAAAGATGGCATGACCAAATGTACATAGATTATAGGGATTTAAGCAAGGCTTGTCTTAATGAAGATTTCCCTTTATCGGACATTGGTGTCTTAGTAGATAATGTTGCCAAATGTATAGTTTTATGGATGGTTATGTGGGTTATAATTAAATCCTAAACAAAATAACTGACAAAATTAAAACAACCTTAATTTTGAGTAGGGTACCTTCTATTATAGGGTCATGCCCTTCGAGTTGAAGAACACTAGAGCTATATACTAGAGAAAGGCCATGAAGATACTGGATGATTTAATCCATAAAAAAGTTGAAGTATAAGTGAATGACATGATTCTTAAATCCACCACAGAGAAAGGGTATTTCGTAGCCTTGGAAAAGTTCATCTAGAGGATTGACAAGTAGAATATATAGTTAAATCCTAAGAAATGTGTCTTTAAAATAACTCAAGGAAATTGCTGGGCCATATAGTAAGTTAGAAAGGGATTAAAATGGACCTTTGACAATGTTAAAGTACTCAGAAAGATGGCAATGCCAAAGAAGAAAAAAGAGCT
>CANXYI010563913.1:0-12844 GCA_948208565.1 Hura crepitans
AAAAGCCAAAACTTTTCTCCTTTTTTAGGTAGAAATTGACACCACAATCAGCATTGGAGGCCATTTTCAACAATTCCTTCAGCCATTTTTGGGAACTCTAGGTTTCTAAATTCAAGTTAGGATGTTAATGGAGTTCTAGAAAAATAATAGAGGCAAAAGGAGCTTCCATGATTAAGTTAAAATTCGTAAAAGGTGCAAGGGTTAGAAGTAGTCCAATAAGCAACTAAGGTGAGTTTTCATGCTTCTCCTTTCCATTTTCTTGGTTTCTCTTGGCTAGAAATGGCTCTTTAAGGTGCCTAACACCTATAAAGATGTGTGTGGCTTTGGTTTGAGGTGAAATGAGGCAAGGAAAGGCTTGAAGAGCAAGGGAGAAGTCACCGTGACAGTTGGAAATGAAGGTAGGCAGCCTTAACATGGTGGAAATGGCATCTTCAGGTGAAGAGGTAAGTGAATTCCATCATTCACTTCATGCCCCTTAAATTCCAGTAGTTGTTCCTTGAGTTTAAGAATGGTTAGAGTGTTTAAATTAGCTTGCATGGGATTTCCTTCATGTAATTATATTCTATGGCATAATGGTGTGTGTATGGAATGGTTATTTGATAAAAGGAATTAATCTTACTCTTAAGTCTTTTTTTGGCCGAAAGGTACATAAGTGGAATAAAATGTACTTGGGATGCTTAATGTATAGATAAAATGGCTTTAGCATGGATATGTAATAGAATTCCTTATGGACTAGTGGAAATATGCATAATTGGCATGAGTTGCAAGTGTGGCTGAGAGGTTATGTTTGAATGTGAATGTGTTTAGATTGTTTAGTATAGTCTTAAGTGGTATTCAAGGTTGGAAATTGCATGTGCCTTAGACCTATAATGTATGAGTAATTGGCTTGGCATGAAATGAGTTGAATTGTGCATGAAAGTATAGAAAGTTAGTGGTGGTTGAGGCATATGATAGAGGCTTTTGGCTACTTGAATGGTATGAAATGATCAAGGGTTGTATGTAAGTGTGACTAAGTTATTAATTAATGGATAATTGTAAAAGGAACACTATGGGAGTGCATGATTAAGGCTTTTAACTAGTTGTACCCGAAAGCTAGCTAAAGGAAATGGTATGAAAATGGGATAATATGTGTATATTGTTATGTGTATTAATGCATGATAATGAGAGCATGACTAGCTTAATTACTTTGGCATGAAATCAAGTAAGTTGTGTACCTTAAAATGGCATATAATGTAGGCAAGAAATGGCATGTAAAATGGCTTGAAAAATGACCTTATGCTTGGCTAGAAATGATGTATGGAAAGTGGCTTGCATTTGCCTTTAAGGGCTATAATTGGTAAATGAATAATGCAGCTAAATTATGTGCCTAAAATGGCTAGTATGAGGGATCTTTTGGAATGACATGAATGCCTAGATTTTGGCCTAGATTATGGCCCAAGTTGTGATTGGCTTTAGGCTTATGACTGCATGAAATAATGGCTAAAATTGCATTGAAAAATAAGGTGAATCAAACCTAAAATGATTAATGGAAACTTGGCCACAATAACTTATAACTATCCTAAATGACCATTACCTGAATCAATAAATCCTTAGGACATCAAATGGCCTAAATTTGTGAAACACTTATGGAATTAAATTCAGCATAATATATCATAATTAATTACACTTAAATCTTTAATTGTATTTTCTGATATTTTACCTGGTACAGCTTGTTTATGGCCATATTAGTCTAGGCTAATTTCTAACTGTGCAATAAAAATGTTAACTGTCAATTTTTAAGATTATAATATTATAAAAAGTTAATCAATAAGGAAATGGACACTAATTGAGGTTAAATTTCCTACTAGTTAGACACCCATTGGATGGGTTGACCGGTCAACTTAGGAATTCTTAATAGCTGCTATACTGTTTACATTTCAGACAGGGCCAGTACAGTAGCATAGGTCCCCATTAGGGCCACTGTACTAGTCTGTTGGATAGATAACTTTCTACTCTTGCCACCTGATGCTAGATTTTATATTACAGATGCAGCAGCGTAGGTCCTTGTGGGCCACTGCATTAGTCTATTGGATAAACCAGTTTACTAGGTAGACACAACCACTTCATCACTTATCAGTTATATGATGCTGATAGAATGGCGTAGGTCCCTGAGGGCCACTGCATTAGTTTGTTGGACATACCAGTCTACTTGGCATATAACCCTTTGTTATTTGCACCTTGGGTGATAGAATTCAATTGAGCTGGTGCAATGGCATAGGTCCAGAATGGGGACCACTGCACCATATTATTCTCCCTCTAGATCCAGTGTCTATCAAGGATGTCCCCTGAGTTGGGCTAGTTAAAATAATTAAATAAGGTTAATAAATCCACATATGACTGTGAAACATGATATAGAGGCATTTTGGTAATTTTACATTGATAACGAATAAAGGCTTAAAATGGTATAATTGGTGCTTCCAAATGAGTAATATTAACTTAACACATAAATTATATGGCTTATATTAATTAATTAGATAATTACAGATAAAAATACCCTAGGGATAAAATGGTAATTGTGCTTGCTAATTTCTTTAATTAAACCGAAATATCAGTATAGGATAAAAATAAAAATATAATGCATGATTTAACTGTGGACTTATTTTGAATGGTTAAATTTACCACTTAGTATTTTTATACTCAGTGTACCTATTTTGGTGCGCAGGTACCCAAAACAGGGACATCTCTTCGTAAAGCATGTAGTAGAGTTTAGAGGTCATATTGAGAAGATTGATCATGTACAATGAGTAGCTTTTGCACTTTATGTACTTAGGTAGGGAATATGGGTGTGATGTATATAAGGGATACAAAGTAGTATTTGTATATAATGGACTATTCTGTAGTTAATCTTGTGATGGTTTTCTTATGTATATGTGATCTATATGGATGCTTTTGAGCCTGAGGCTCTATGTGTTTTTATTATGGCCTTAATCCTATGACTGTTGTGTGATAGATGATGTTGATAGTATGATATTTAGGGGACCAAAAGGGTCCAAGAGATGTGATATATGATATAGATGTGTTTATAGATAGAAATTGCATTTTGGAATAGCGACCCCGAGCAACTGTTGTGCTGCCTGATTTTTAGGAAATACTAAATTATGTTGAAAGCACTCTGTAATAACATGAATAGGATAACATAAACCTAAATAGACTATAAGAATATATCAGATCGTATTAGGAATCAGACAAGATTGCCTAATGCAGTAGAAGTAGAAGTTAAACGAATGAGAGTGGGAGAAGTGAAACGGCTAACTTGACGGGAAGTGCACCGCTTATTGGGTTTCTTCAAGAATCCAGTAGGGGTGTCACAATTGGTCATAAAACTTTATTAATCCAAAAAATGATGAAAATGAATAAACTAAAAGATTTAATAAAACCAATAAGTCAAAACTAATCATAAAGAAGTGAATAGTGACATAAAATGGGTTTGTGTCAGGATTGGTCTAGGATGTGCCAGGATAGACTCAAAAATAACTTACCCTATAGGTCAAAATTCTAATATATTCATTAGAGAGAGAATTTTAATATTCAGAGGTTGCTTACTATTTATTCAAAATTTTTAGATTTTCGAGAGTGAATAATGACATGGGACAATTATGGAATTTTGACCTGAAAAATTTATGAGCCTCTAAAAATGATTTAATGAGGAATTATGGAAAAAGAATTATAATTTTTAGAGGTCTAAAAAGAAGATATTGAGCATTTTGGAACATAAAAATCGGGAATAAAATTAACGTCACCCACAGGCCTTACATATAAACATGGATTAGGTGTGTTAAGGCCCATGAAACCACACAAAAGAGCTTTTTTCTTCCCTTTCCTTAGCCATGGCTGATGCCACTCCAAAGGAAAGACTTCGTGGCTTTTTCCTTTGTAAGTCCCTAAATTAGCAACCATTTTTTTACATTAATCCACTAAATAGAACCTCAATGACCTAAATAGATTACTAGAAGTGGAATTGTGTCAAAATGAGGGCTAAAATGGGTGAAAAGCTTATAGGATAAATAGTGTCACCAAGCTTTGTGAGTATATAAATCTCTTTTTTTTGTTATAAGAACTAGGAATGATTTTAAGGATAGATTTGTAAATAGAATTCAATTTGGAGTTAAATTGGATTTTTGAGGAATTTTTCTAAGTCAAGGTATATTATGTGTAAGAAAAGAGAAGGATAAAGGAAAACAAGTGTAGAAGTGGTGTCCTTTAGTGGTGAATTGCACAATTGAGGTAAGTGAATATGATTTAAACATATGCATGAAGCATTGGTATGAAAATATGTATGAAAAGCTTGTATGGAATATGTAATTGTTATGTATTTGATGGTATGATTAAGCCATTTGATGTATAACTGCATGGAAATGAAGAATATGTAATAAAATGGCCTTAAATGAATGTGTATGCTATTGAATTAAGGATGGCCAAATAATGTACATATGGTAAATGTAAGAATAAATGGCAATTAAGTGTATAATTCAATGGTAAATGAATGAATATAGTATATGGATATGAACAATGCATGAAAGTGTGGTTAATTGGCATGAAAAGAATTATGTTATAAGATTTGATATAACTGAAACATACCTTAAGGAGTTTTAAGGTGAAATGGTCATTTATTTAAGTAAATAGCCTTAAATTGACAACAATTTAACCTTAAGAAAATGCATGAATAAAAGGAAGTGAACTTGAATGAAATTAGGATAAAGGACATAAGTATGTCCTATGAGATTTTAGGAACTTAAAATGTGCCATAGCATTCATAAAATATGTCTTATGATGAGAATGAAATGTATGAAGAAAAAAATGGAGTAAATTCATAAAAAAATTTGCAGGGAGCCAATGGAATGACTATTATATGTGATTATGTAAAATGACCTATAACTTTTCGGTAGGACCAAAATGAACCTATAACTATCCGAGTCAAAATTTGACTATTAAATAAAATTCATAACTGACTATAAATGAATATAAATATTATAAAATGATGATCGATAAGTAAATGAATAATAAAAATAGATAGATGGCTCGTATAGTTAGACGCCGACTGGATGGGTTGATTGATCAACTAGGAATAAAAGTAGTTGCAAGGTTTGATTAATTAGATCAATATCATTTTTCTTTGAGATATGGCTAGTGCAGTAGCATTTTGGTTCATTAGAACCACTGTATAATGTTTATTTATAAAAAAAACTAATGCAATAGCATTTTGGTTTTTAAAATCACTACACATGAAAATAAAGGTGCAGCTATAGTAGAAGGTTCATGGAACCACTGCACAGTATGACACATGTATATATAGGTGCAGCTATAGTATAAGGTCTAAAATGTGGGCCACTATACACCCACAATTCCATTATCCAGTGTATTTAGGTGTAGTTTATCAGTATGGGCCTAATGCTAAAAGTAAATGTAATGGATATTATAACACTAAATAAAATGATATTTGAAGATAAAAGAATAAAAATATTATAGATATTATGAATGATAGTATGGTATATAAATTAAGATGACTTTTATGTTTCTATAATTGCATGGTTAATGAAATGAATTGACTATATTTGCATGACTACATAAATAAATGTAAAATATGCATATGCTTTCTTCATATTCACCACTAAGTTTTACTTAGTGTATCGGTGTTCTGATGCACATGTCAATGTTAGGATAGCACGTCAAGCTTAAAGCCTCAATAGCTGAATCAGAGTCCTTAAGGTATTTTCTTTTGGTCTTTTTGTTAGTAACTTTTAGGATGTGTACTCATGTATATAAAAATAGTGGGGTTTTGGGGTGATGTAGGTAATTGTAAATAAGTAATGAAGTGATGATGAAATGAAATCAAGTGTATGCTTATAAGTGAATATCTGATGTTATTCTCTATATTTTCTTAATGATGATGGGTCAAAGACCTTATGATATTGAGTGTTGTTGTTAACATGATGATTTTACATGTGAAATGTATTGTAAATGATGATTTGGAGGACCAGAAGGTCTAGGAGTTACAGTGTTAATGTTAAATCATATTGAAGTGCCTTTTTATGACAGGAAAAATTTTTGTTTTTAACTTGGACAGTAGTTATGCTATCTAATTTTCTATAAAAAATATTTTCTGAGGAAATAAATGGTTTCCACAGTCTAGAATGACTGTTATATTGTTAAAATAAAGAAATAAAGGAAAAATTTCAGACGTAAATATGAAAACAGAGTAAATTAATAAAGGTTAAATGAATGACCCTTAAGAAAATCTGAGGATAGGTGACCTTAAGGGAAGTTCACTCTCTTATCCGGTTTCTACAAAAATCAAATAAGGGTGTGACAGTTGAAATGTGTTAGTCATTATGTTTCAATTGTAACTTTGATGCATATGTATGTGTGAGTGCTTTTTAATTATTTTCATGCATTATTTGTTGATCTATTATTTTTGTATGGGCAATAGAATAATAAAGAAAAAACAAAAGTATGCAACATAAATGACTATTTCATAAGTTGTCTACTTTTTTTGAAGTACAGTTTTTAGTGTCTTAATGCTACTATGTACTGTGATATAATAAAAATAATTAAAAAGAGATATAAGGAGTGCTGAAGCTTGAGCAAATGTCTTAAGGCATGGAGTGACTTAATCTCAGCTTTAACTAAATCTCATGATATGTTTCTACATGGCCGTGTGTGAAAAAGGGGCAAACTACTATTTTAGGCTTCTTGTTATTTAATGTGTACATAGATTATGAATGTATCTCTTCTGTAGTCTCATCTTCTTTCCTTTTATCAAAACAATGCAACTTTGCCTTTGTATGTCGTTTGAAATGAGAAGGTTGCTTCTAAGGGCTAATTTATTTTGATGTGGTACAAAAGTAATGTCAATCATAGAGGCATATGCATGATGTGTGTATGTTCAATACATCTCTGTGTGCAAATACTAATGTATGTATTATTTGTACAATGCTATATACATGTGTGAATTGAATGCATGAGTTAAATGAGATGATCTAATAAATTGAAGGGTGATTATATAGATGGATATGCCTAAATCTATGGAGGATGAATAAATGATGAGCTCTTATATATGTGTATGTATGCATGTATGTACAAGTATAATACGTGTACCTAATACATGTGTGTATGTGCATGTTTTCTACCATGAATCTTTCTTTTGTGTGAATGCATTTATGTGTTATTTATACAACGTAGACATGTTTGTGATATACATAAGATGAACCTAATTCCTTCAAAAAGAATGTATGGCATGATACTAATGCATAGGGATGCTTACTAAACTCCTAATTTTTCTCACTATATGCATGTTTATACATGTATATGCTTATGTGTGTGTTTTCATATGCATTTGTGTGTCATGACTATTAAATATAAGCCTAAATGCATGAGTCAAATGTATAGGTGAATAGGTATGTATGCATTAAGATGTTAGTGAAATGTGCATGTTATGAATTGGTGATGATAAAGGTGTTATCATGTATGTTTATGCCTAATATGCATAGACGAATAGACTAATACTAATGTATAAATGTGAGAATGATACATGGAAAACATGATGAAAAATGCATGTTTATGTATATCTTATGTTAGATGGTGAATCAATAATGCATGGCTCGAATGTCCACATCTAATATGTTAAATAAAGACAAGCAAATGATAAATTTACTAAGCATTTCTTAATGAATGTGTCCACAAATGCATTTTCAAGCACGAAATATTGCCATTGAAATCACTCTTTCTTTAGACTCCTTATAAGGAAGAATTGGATTTGATTATGTTTTAGGCATATGCCTATTATATTTGAAGGTGAATTAACTATTCTTGTCTAGAGCAGTGTAAGATTTTGTAGTGGTCATTTTGTCATTGATCAGTGATACCCCCACTTCTCTACAAACTATTAAAACTCTTTTTTTACTTTTTTTAAGTCTTTTCTTTGCCTTAGTTTTTTCCTAATGTGCGCTATGAATAAGGTTTTTGCATTAGCGGGCTATTCCTAATTTTTGCCTAATGTGCCTTCTGAAGGAGATTTTCACACTGGTGGGTTGCTTGACTTTTGCCAACAGTGCCTTCCTAATGAAAGGTTTTCATACTAGCAGACTCTTATTTTTTTATGATAAAGCTACTTGTAAAGATTTTATGCTTTGTTGCCCGATTTTCGAATGGTGTATTTTCCCAGCATATCTTAATCTTACTAATGTTGTTGTCATGAAAGTTGGCTATTTAAAGGAAGGAACTATAGGTTGGTTCCCTTTGGTGAGGTTTAGTGGTAAGATAGACAACAAGGTAATGGGGTAATAAAAAAAAGTTTTTTTTGCATGATGCAACTTGTCATTTTGCAACACATGTGCACAAAGATAATTGCGGCAAAGACATTTAATGCAGTTAAACTTGTCTGCTTAATTTCAACATCTAAACATCTTGGACCTCATTATACTAAACTTCTATTATCAACCTGCCACTATGGTTTTCATGCTAGAATATTTTCTCTCAATTCCTTTAACTTTTTCTTAGGCTATTTCAAAGATTTTTGACCTAGCAAGAATTATTATTTTCATTTTCTTAGGTGTATACCCTTCTTGCAACCTTGGTTTAAGTTTTTGCTTAAGATTCTTCACTTCCATGATTAATGTCAGCTTTTCTTGATTATTAAAAAATGATTCTTGAACTTATAACATTCGTAAAGATTTTTCAAGAAACTAGACCCTTTTTATGCAATAAAATCTTTATACAAGAGAAAGCCACTAGTTTAAAGTTGCCCTTAGGGTATGAAATGATTATTTTGAGACCCCTTCTTTTTTGTGAAAGTAAAGAATGGCATTAGGCTCAACATTGGTGTGAAAAAGAGTTTTTGAAAGCCTAACTGGCACTACCAAATCAAATCACCTCTTTATGATGATTTTGATTGTTTATATCAAAAGTCTAGTCCAAAAAATGATAAACTACTTTCAACGAACTTCATATGTGCCCACAAGGTTAATTGTAAAGCTAATCCCAGGGTTTATTTAGTCATAAAGGTTAACTGGAAATCAACTAGAGTAGCATTATAGAAGATCATGGGTGACAAGACTAGAAGGGTACTTGTATTTGTTTGAAAGGAGATAAACTTAAGGTGTTAGATTCCTTGGATCTTTTAGGCAAAGATTTGATTGGGTTGAGATTTTAGCCCTATGGACATAGCTTGTTTGCTAGTCTTCTATTTTAATCCTTTGAAACCATAAGTTTTAGTAGTTGAGCCTAGGATAGACTCCTCTTTTTATTATTTTTTTTATTTTTCTTTTCTCTTTTTTATTTTTTTTATCTCTCTTCTCCCTCATCAAGGGTTATAAGAAATATGATCCAAGATGCTTACACATGCCAAGATTAAACAAACTAGTCATAATTGAATTAACATCACATATGTAATGATTAGCAATATACATGGTATCAGATGGAAAAACATCATACAAAGGAAATACAAGTAGGAACATTTCATTAAAAAGATAAAAGGTGAAGTTTTTGAATTTCAATATATGTCTATAAACATAAAGCATTTTTAAAAACACAAAAGAAAAGACTAGGTATAAGCTTGAAACTTCTTCATAATTAGGAAACTGGTGGGTGCCATTCACTCTTCCTTAGTGAGTTCTTGAATAGCAGCATGAAGAGTACAACATTCATCTATGTAATGCCTTGTATGTTGGTGATATTCGTAGAAGAGATCAAAGTGATGTCCTAGATTATTCTGACATCTAGCTGGTTGAAATGAGAGTAGTTGTAGCTTTCCTTGTAGGACCAATTTCTTAAAATGCCATGATAGGGGTTTAATCAAATTGAGATGACCTCCTTTGTTGGTTACTGGGGTGTTTATATAGCTAGGTCCCATAAAGTGGGACCTCTTCTTGCTCAAACACTCTTTCTTCATTTCATGGCCCTTAAGATAATGAGCATCACATACTACATTAGCTACGGCATGATTGACGACTTGTAGTACTTCTTACTTAAAACTTGTAAAAGCCTCAAAGAATTCACTATATGTGAGGGGAGCATCTTGATCTCCTACTTTGACATTAAGAGCATTCTTAGCCAATGCAACTGAGGTAATTATTAGCATTCCTTCTCTTAAGTGATCAATGCAATGATTAATTCCTTTCAAGATATAGGGGCATTTTGATCATTAGCCATAGTTAGGGATAGAAATGAGATGATTCTTTGGATAGGGGAAATAGTGGTATATTGGTTGGTGAGTCTGAGAAAAGAATGATCTATAAAAGATGTATATACAAACTGCTAGCATGATGCATGATTCTTATCACATGTGTTTATAATGTATGATCCAAGTAGTATGGTATATGAATGTATGGATGCATTTCCTACATTTGCTAAAGAACATGCTATCTATGCTTAGTTGACAAGGAAAATTTTCTCTTTTGTACATTATGCATGATGTAAAATACAACTACTGATGCATGTGTTATGATGCATAACTTCTTACAATATGTGTGTCTACAATACTATATAGTGCATGTTGTGCACATTTACATTAAAAGTAATAATAAGTGTGATGCATGTTCATACTTAATTGTTCAAAAAGATGATGATGTATATGATGTTAATGTATGTATATATATATACATGATTGACTAGTGTAATGTAAATATATGTGGATGATGGGTATTTTATAGTATGTCCTAGATATGAGTGCATAAGCATGAAATAAAGGTGATGCAACTATATTCCTCAATATGTAATGTATGTATACGACTTGATATATGACATGTGAAATGTACCTAATGCTAAAATGTGTGTATAAATCAATGAGGGTCTATTTGATACATGCGTGGATACATATATGAGTGAAATGCATGGATAAGGAGCTAAATATATATATATATATATATGTCTGTGTGTGTGTGTGTGTGTGTGTGTGTGTGTGTGTGTGTGTGTGTGTGTGTATGTGTGTGTGTGTGTTACTCTTGTATGAGATTGCATACATATAATAGTTGTATAAACAATAAATGCTATGCATGATTATTATACAACATATAATGTATATTAAAGCGTGGTAAACTAATGCTTAAAAATGTATGTTATAGATAATATAAAAATCTATCCTAATGTATGATTCTAAGCATAAAAATGAGTGAATCTTACATGGTGGTGTGAATGACATCTAGATGCATACTTAATATGCATGACAACTTATGTATAATGATATATGATAAAAATTATACAATTTTATGGGATGTATAACATGATTCACTAGATGTAGATGTATGAGATGGATTTCTATATGGTGTGATGCATAATGGATAAAAAATGCACTAAGATAGTGATAATGTATAGTGTGTGTAACATGATAAGATGCCAAGTGTATGTATGTATGGATGAACTCTTACATGATGGATGATGTATGCTATGATGATATTACTATACATAGACTAGTATGGTACACATACATATAAAATAAGTCATAATGAATATTTTAAAATACTAGGGACTAAAATAATGTATGTTAAAATATGTTGTATGTATGCCTAAGAGGATAAGTATACTTGATGGATACATGGGTGAACTTATGAAAATCTATATGTTTATACATGTATGCATGGCAATGTATATGCTATGTATGGATAAAAAGTTATTTATACATTTATGTATGTGTGCAAACTAATGTAGTTATACATGGGTGAGAATGATAGATTCTTATAATGATATGGGTTTACAATGTTATATATGTGAGCATGAAAACAAGAAAGATATACATTAGTGAATATAAAGTCAAACACATGTAAGAACCTTCCAACCTTATCACTTCCCACATTTAAGGTCCATGTTGTCTTTCCTAGGTAAGTTTACCTGTGGGACATCGGGGGTCCTAAGAGATTCAAATAATAAACAATGGATAGTTGAACATAATTTCTCTCATATTAAAAGAACAAATGCATGAATGAATGCATGATATTTATCCCATATATGTTTAATATGTTCAATCAAACCAAAATGCAGGGTCTAGCCTATTCCAGTTAAAAAAAAAAGGCCTATTAGGTTCAACAGCATTTCGGGATGACTAAGCGATATTTCACATATATTGGCTTATATAGCATACAATGTATCATTAACTAAGAAACCTAGGGGAATTTGCTATTGGTCATTACATGGGCTTACAATTAGGTCATGCAAATTATGGTCATCCAAGTATAGTCCCTTTACAATAGGTCTATCTCATCATGAGCATATGATTGATTGGTTCACCATTTCATATACCTTATAGGTATGAGGTTGGGATTTGATGCCACCTTTAACAATCTCCTAAACTAAATGAAAATAGGTTCATACTTTAAAATGACATTAGGGTAAAAAAAAAAGGGATGCTTAACTTATTTTGAGTCTTTATCATGTAATGCAATTTTGAAAAAAGATAATATTATAAATTCAAAACACAAAATTCCATATTAATTTCAGATACTTTTGGAACATGGTCTCATGGTGTCCACAACGGAGTGCCACTATTTGCGTCCTTTCCTTTTTGAGGTCAGTCAAATTGAAACAACCAAGGACTCAACCTAAATTTCACTCCTTAAGTCCCAAAAGATAAGAAGGAAATTAGAGGAATCCCCAGTCATTCCTATTCAATTAGCCTAAAAAGAGTGAGTTGGGCACCATAAGATAGGAGTCGCCACCTAACCTAAGTTGGGAAATACCTTGTAGGGCTAAAACAAAAGTAGTTCAAAACCTTACTCTTATTTATGCCTCAAGTTAATATAGAATTTCAATTTGAATTTATAACATTATCCTTTTTCTTTAAACAACGTTTAGGTGTCAAAATAAATCACACATTCAA
>CANXYI010564045.1:0-18723 GCA_948208565.1 Hura crepitans
ACAAAGTTTAAGAATAAAATTTTAAAGATTAAAATGTAAATAGGAAAGAAACAGATCGTTGGATTATTAAGTGGTTAAATCATAGTTGTACTTATGTTTAATATATAAAGGTGGGCTTATGTGAATGTAGCACACAAGATCACTATTTCATAATCTTCCTACTATAGAGAAGCCAATGCCATTTCCATAGAAAACATATTCCTTCATCTTTGCTTCAAATAACTCTAAAACATATGAGCAACCCTTAAATATTATACTTAAATCGATCCTCATCACATCTAGATCTTATTTTGGTGTTTATTTCATGAGAAAAAAGATTTTTCTTGAAAAAGAGAAGTTTTCAAAGTTAGGGTTTTGGAAACCCAAAAGTAAGGTAAGTATATTTTTGGGGTTCTAATATTTTTTTATGATATTATAGGTGCTCGGAATTACAGTACATGTGTTGTTTTCAAGTTTTGATTCATGTATATTTTCCTATGAATTATGCTAACCTATTTCCTATTATAGAATTTAGACAATGTTGGAGAAAGGTAAGCTAAAGGCAAAGAGAAGCTGTAAAGTGATATTCAGGACACTGAAACGCTTTTTAAGTGTATTCGATAAAATATATCTACACTTTACATGTTTATGCATTTGAAATCTGTATTCCTATTATGGAACTTGTTGGTTTAGTAGTATAAATGGTCCTAAAATAATTATAATTGTACAATAAGGTTTAATGTATGCTAAATAGATGAAAATAATAAAAAAAATGATGGTAAAATAAATGTATGGATGAAATGTACACTTGGTCGAATGTTATGCATAAAAAGGGCGAAATGGTAATTTAAGATAATATGGTTAAAACATGTATAATTAAGTTACATTTGGAAAATTAATCATGCTAGAATAATTTTTGATGGAAAGGAATTCAATACATTAGAAATATGGTATATTGTATTTGTGTATACATTTTTGTGTGTACATGTATAGGTTGCATGCGAGATATGGTGAAAAATAAGTTGTAACCTATAATTGTGATGTTAACTTTGAATGTAGAACATGAATCATCAAATGAGAAGAATGAGTGGTTTATATTAGTTTTGATCATGTAAAGAAATATATGAATATGATCACATGTATGTATGACAATTATACAATCTAAAAATGTATAAAGTAAAATGTTAAAAGCCCATATGTGCTAATCAACCTACTAGATAGGTTGATTTTGAAGTAGGGAGTTAGCAGCTGCTAGACACTTTGTGATATTTTTATGTAGGTGTGGCCACCATTATTCATATTTGGTGTACCATACATACACATATTGTAAATTGTTATAATACATTTTAAATTGATATATTATATTGATTTATGCAGGGCGCAACTGCTAGTAGGTCTAATAGACCCTTTGCACATAATTTCATATGGGTGTAGTTACAAGGAGGTTAAATAGGATCATTGTACATTTATGATATCTTGTTATGATAGTGTAATAATGGTGAGATCCAAAATATGGTCCACTGCATATAATGATCCTAATGTCCAGTATTATGATTCCTACTTGTCAAATATGGGCTAGTTAGTTAATAAGTAATGGAAAATTATATGTACTATAAAATGAATAAAAGTTTTGATAAAGATAAAATGAGAATGTATATTATATGACTGAATTAAGGTTATGTGATAAGTGCAAGTAGGTAAATAATGAGCAAAAAAAGTGTGTGTGGATTTGGTATGTTATGACTGCTTGGCATTGCATGCATAATATGCATTTGTCTACATATATGTGTAAACATATTTTACTAAATGCACCACTAAGCTTTATAATTAACACATAGTATTTTTTGATGCATATGTAGTAGATAGATAGCTTCAGCTAGCCACAATAGTAGTAGTGTAATGCAGTAGAGTTATTCACAAGTGCTTTGGATTTTATAGTGTGATTTAATTTCATAAATAGTCAACACTCATATGTAAACATAATAAGACAAGAATATTATGATATGTATTATGAAATAGGCATGTTGGGATGTAAACCTTTATTACATAGGTTATGTTCTTATGACTTATGACATATTCTTATTCTATAGGTTTTATTTGGGATATGTTATCATGCAGTCTTTATGCTATCAAAATTTTGTTTTAATAAGAGAGTTATGATAATATGTATGATTTTCATATAAAAGGGTTTTAAGAAGATAATGGTAAAGTTAAAATAAGTTGGCTTTTTTGTCGTCTTTTGCTCAGATTGGTAATAGTTGTGTCACAATACTCTTTTGGATCCAGTTACTGAGTTGATTGAGGGGTGCTAAATTTAGTGGTATTAAAGCTTAGGATTAGGTGTTTCGAGGGGTATTAGATTGCATATGAGTGCCATAGGGGTTAATATGTTTATATATCACATGACGCTGCACTACTTAAGGCTGATGTTTGTTTATTTATATAGATTAAAGATAAGTGAATCAAGGTTGCTAGTTAGTGAATAAGAGAAGGTGAAAAGTCATGCCCTAAAAATAATTGACAAGCTAGCATTTTTAGAAGCCCTAGAGCCCAGTGATGCAATATAATTTGCACTCACCTAGCTAGATCAAGCATAACCACTATCGATGTAGCACATGGTAAAACTATTGAGATAGATGATAGCAATAACTATTCAACAACCATCAGACTAATAGCAACAGCCATCAAAGGCACTTTAAAAACCTTATCTAGGATGAGTAAAAGAGATAGAACAATGATTTTGAGGGAATAGATAGATATGACCATGCTAAGGTAGAATACTGGTTAAAAAGAACAAAACGAATTTTAAAGCAACTAAAATGTACATAATAAGAGTATCTGATTTGTGGCACATTGCTATTACAAGCGGAGGCATTCCTTTGGTGGAAAACATGTATATGGAACCTAAAGCTTTAACAGTTGTGACTTAGGAAGTTTTCTTACAAGAGTTTAATAAGTGATATATCATAGAGACTTAGGTAGAAAAAAAGAGAAAAGAGTTCTTTAATGTGAAGCAAGGGGGATGATAAGTTTTAAAATATGAGAAAGAGTTCTCTAGATTAAGCAAGTGTATAATGGAGATAATTACCATAGAGGAAGATAGATGTAAGAGGTTCAAAAAGGGCCTTAACATAGATATTAGACTATAGGTGGTAGTGAACAAAATTAGGGACTTAGCCACGTTAGTTACTGCAACATTTACTATAGAGGATATACGAGAAAAATAGGGGGAGAATTTTCAAAAAAAGAGATATTTCACTGTAGGTCAGACTAGCTTAGCCCTAGAAATTAGCAAGAGGTTGAGGGAAAATCCAGTTGCCCAATCATCATAGAGGATAGCTCAAACTTTGAGATATGGGCAAATAGGGTAATTCAAAACACGTCAGTAGAAACCAGCTTTCGGTGCACCAATTTCTACAGTTAGGAGCATATTCCCTACTTTTTAGACATTTGAAAGGAGACACAGAAGAGATTGATAGAAAACCATTCCAAGTGTATGCTATGGATGTGGATATATAGGGCATTGCTGAAAAGATTACTTGAAAAAAATAAATAACTCTCTTTAGCTTCAGCTAAAAGCAAGAGGCATAGCAGGGGAGATAAAGCTAGTGGGAGTTAGAGGCCTAAACTAGAGTCTAGTCAAAGGATAAAGACTTAGGCTTCGATATGACAGTATGCTATTAGAGCTTAAGAGGATACAAACTCATCAGATATTATTGCTAGTACATTCTATTTATTTGATTTACCTATTTTGTCATTAACTAATCTAGGCTATACATATTCATATGTATGTACTACACTAGCATGAGAGAGATAGTTATAATCAAAATCTCTAGATATAGAAATCATGGTCAGCAATCTAATAGGACAATATATTATTATTGATAGAATATTCAAGAATTTTCCAGTGATTATCTAAGGATATACTTTTCCTACAAATCTTGTTGAATTGCCTTTCAATGAGTTTAATGTCATTCTTAGTATTGATTGGTTGCCTAGACATCATGCTATGGGGGATTGTAGAAATAAAAGGCTTACTCTTCAGACATCAGATAGAGATGAAATCATAGCTTTTAGCAAAAGAAAGGACTTTTTGTCTAATGTTATTTTTGTAGTGACAGCAAGTTGCTTATTCTGAAAAGGGTGTGAAGCATATTTGGCACATGTGGTTGATGTATAAAATGCAGAACCTAATTTCAATAAGATATAGTAATAGTAAAGTTTTCTAATGTCTTTCTAGATGAGTTTCCAAGATTACAAACTAAGCGTGAGCTTGAATTTGCTATTGAAGTATATATAAACATAACCCCTTATAGAATAGCTCCTACAAAATTAATAGAATTAAAGGTGCAATTACATGAGCTATTAGATAATAGGTTTATTAGGCCTAGTGTACCACCAAGGGGTGTGCCAGTGTTATTTATCAAGAAGAAAGATGGTTACTTGAGACTTTGTGTTTATTATAGGTAATTGAATAAAGTTACAATCAAGAATAAATACCCACTACTTTGGATCAAAGATTTTTTTGATCAACTTAGAGGATCGAGCGTATTTTCAAAGATTGACATGAGATCTGGGTATTATCAACTATGGATAAAGGAGTCTAATATTCCTAAAAAAACTTTTTACTCTAAATATGAGGATTATGAATATTTACTGATGCCTTTATGCTAACTAATGCCCCAGCCACATTCATGGATTTGATGAACCAGATATTCAAACTATATATGGACTAGTTTGTTATGGTCTTCATTGATGATATTTTGGTTTACTTTGAGACAAAAAAAATTATCATGAACAACATCTCAAGTCTGTATTGTAGACTTTGAGAGAGAAATAGCTTTATGCTAAAATGATCAAGTGTGAATTTTGGTTAGGTGATGTAGAATTTTTGGGACTCATTGCTTCAGTTGAAGGAATCAAGATAGATTCAAGTAAGATCAAGGTAATATTAGAATGGAAACCTTTGAGAATTATGACAAAGATTAGGAGTTTCTTAGGATTAGTTGGATATTATATGGCAGTTTGTGAAAGGATTTTCACTAGTTGCAGCTCTTATGACATGACTATTGAGGGAAGATGTGAGATTTGAGTTAGATGAAAAATATAAAGATAGCTTTTATAAATTGAAGACCATGTTAATAGAAGCCCCTATCCTTACACTACTAGAGCTAGGAAAGGACTTTGTTGTTTATAATGAAGCTTCTCACAATGGGCTAGGGTGTGTGTTAATGCATGATGGCAAAGTAGTGGCTTCTGCATCCATGCAGTTAAAGCATCATGTAAAGAATTATACAACTCATAATCTAAAAATAACTGCCATTATTTTTGCCTTAAAGATATAAAGACATTATCTTTATGGTTAAAAATGTTACATTTATACACATTACAAGAGTTTAAAATATCTTCTTATGCAAAAGAAATTGAATTTGAAACAACAGAGGTGGATAGAATTGATTAAAGACAATAATCATGTGATTAATTAACATCCATGTAAGGAAAATGTAATAGCATATGCATGGTGTTAGAGATTTTTATATGCTTTAAAAGTAATGAATGTTCAATTACATATTTAGAATGATAGAGCTTTATTTGAAAACTTACAAGTTAGACCTAGCTTGATTCAATAGGCGAAAGAGGCTTAAAAAGATGATAACCAAGTCATGCATGTATTGAGTTCAATTAATAAAGGAAAGCCTACTGAACATGAAATTAAAGTAGATGGATGTTTATACTACCATGATAGGTATATGTGTGCCTAATGTAAAGGAAATTAAGTAAGAAATATTATGGGAAGCTTATAATTCACCTTATGCTATGCATCCCAGAAACATAAAAATGTATCTTAATTTGAAGCTGTTAGATATATGCCCTAGAGCTTATGTAATAGGATTATATTTATGTGTTTCAACATTGTAAATTAATGTAAAAGGCATTTGTCATCATATCATGGTACTTTTATGTATTACAAATAATTCTCTGCAAAGTCTTAAGCCATGTGATAAAGTCCCTACAAAGGAAATCATGAAGTTTTCATGATGTGAGATTTTTATTACATGCAAATGTGATATACCTAAATATCCTTGATCATAGTATTAACAAGATGGGATATTGTTAATATGGATAGATCAACACATGTTATAGTTCTTGATTTTGTCAAGAAGTAGTTCACACAAGCTGTAAGCAAAGAGATGTTAACATGTGGATGCTTACTTGGGAAGTAAGTACCTAAGAGACCCACCATGAGATCTTCACATGGATACTTAATCTATGTTAGTGAAAGTGTCTCATCATATCAATGGAATAAGTATCCTTAAACTTGAGATCACTGACCATCTTAAATATAGAGTAACTATTAAAAATATAGAGTGACATACTTTGACTCCAATGCTTTTACTTCGAACAAGAAGTATATATAGCAAGCTACTTAGGTATGACATGACATATTTGAAGATATGGTAGTAATCAATAAAGGATTCACCCCTCCAAATTATAGTGGGGAGCTTATGTCACAGTTCTGATGAGTAATCTTTATTCAAGAATCTTTAGTGAAACTAAGATGCCATGTGTGAATGGGATTCACAAAAGACATTTTAGGAATAAAGGTGAAATTATTAGAATAATATGTTTAGGGGTTAATTAGACATAGGTAGTTAAGCTTTGAGTTGATGCAAGTCCATACTCTAAACTGGATGGGATAAAAGATGGTGAAAGGAATTTATTGCATCATAATTATATATGGAAGGGTTAAGTCAAACCACTTGACTTTCTAGCCTTGGGTAGTCATAATGAATGGATAGATGCCTCTCTTGACTTGTATATAAGTGATATATCAATTAGTGAATTGATATTGATTCAATAAGATTTAATTTATAGAGTACCAGTTGGACTAGGACTCTAATTCACTATGTACTACTAAGCTATTCTAAAAACCCATAGGGTAACATACATGAAAGGAGTTTGAGGAAGGTTTAATGAGATTGAATGTTTTAATGATATGAGATATCATTGGATGATGAATTAATAAGAGAAAAGATCAAATGGACTTAGGGCCCACTTGTAAATGAAAAGTTTAGAAAATAAAGGTTTTTGGAAAATTAGGATTTTTTTGACTTAGGCCTTATTGAGTCTAAATTTTAATTGTTCTTTCTTTGATTTTTTATGGTATTTTAAAAGGTTTAAAAGGCCTTAAATTAGAGTAATTATTAGTCCAAATAGGGCCTAGGGTGCCACATAGGATTAATGGAAGTGGGGCTAATGTAGATTGCATGTAAGCCCATTAAAAGGCTTATGTGTATAGAACAGTATGGGGCCCAATTGGTGGGTCCATTCTAGTCAGACTTAGGCTTGATTTTGAGTGTAAAATTTTGACCTAAAAAGGGCTTGTTTAAAGTATAAATAACCCTTATTGCTATAGCCACCATATGTGTATTTTCGATTGTAAAAATTGCCACATAAAATAATTGAAAACACATAAATTTCTTCTTATTCCTTCATCCGCTTGAAAATCTTACTAGCACCTAGATTTTCAAGTTATTCTCTTCTAAGAACTTCTTATGTGGATTACTTTGGAGGTGTTCCCAACTAAGGATCACTATGATTTATGACAACTCAATGAGAAGAGCAAAAGAAAAGTAAAGTTGTATATTGGAATCACAGAGAATTTACGAAAAATTATGACTGTGATTTCATGTAATATAAAATTTTTACTTTTCAACATTTTGATATTCCAACCTTTATTGGGTATCCATGTATGTTTATTTCCACTTCTCATGAGTCCCTAGAACAGTATCAGAGCAAGGTTATATCAAAAAGTTCAAAACTATCATAATTTATTAGTATCCTGTGGTTAGGCTTTAAAATTTTAGTTTGAAAATTTTTAATGCTTTTTTGGTTTTATTCCTTGTCTAATTGTTAGATATGGATTGAAAATAATTGAAAATAATTTTATTTATAAATTTATGAATTTTTGGGATTTTACATGCTTGAATGAACCAAAATTGTGAAAATATGCAGCATTGGTCTACTAGACTATTGCTATTTGGTTTGATTAGTTATTTAATTAGTTTCAGTCCCAAATTTTATTTTTAGATTTTTAAAACCATAAAATTTGGTTATGTGTTTGATCAATAAAATTTGATTTTATTTGATAATTAAAATAATTAATTGAACAATAAACTCAGGTTTTGATAATATTTATAAACTAGTTTTGGAAATTTTTTAGTCTATTTTTTAATATTTTTAGCCCCAAATTATTTTTCTATGTTACTAAGGAATTAAAATTTAATTATAAAGCTGGCTAATAAAATTTTATTTTATTTTCTATTTTTAAAAAATCATTAAATATAATTTTAGGCTATTTTTCATTATAGAAAACGGCTAAATTAAGGTAAATTTTTTTGAATAATTTCTTTCAATTTTAAAGCCCCAAATTATTTTTAATAAGTTTTTATGGGTTGAAAAGTAATTTTGGAGTTGATCAATAAAATTGGATTTTATTTGATATTTAAAAGAAATGTTTGAAAATAAGTTTAGTTGTTAATAGCTCCTATAAAATTGGTTAAGGTTTTATTAATGGTGTCAAATTTTGATTTTACTTCTTTTCAATTCTAAACCTGCTTGTTCATAATTAATGGATAATTACAAAGTTAATTTCAATATTTAGGATGCCCAAAACTAATTGCATGCGAATTAGATTCATTATTTTTGTAACAATCGTATGAATATATATTATATTTAATATCAGCAGTGATCAACAAATTAATTTTAAGTTGATTAATTTAAATTAATTTTGTTGGTTATTGTGTATGATTTTGTATTTTCATGGTTGCTAGAATTTGTCCAAAATCATTTTGAACAATTATTTTACAGAACAATGCAAATTGGTTTATTGGTAAAAGCTAGAAATTGGATTTTTGGCATTAGTGTAATTCAAAAAATTCAAATTATACAATTCCAAAAATTTGTTGGAATTTACTACTAGAATTGATGCAAATTAATTAATTATTTAGATTAAATAATTAAATTTGTAAATTAATTATCGGCTGGACCAATTATTGGAAGAAATTTAACATTTTCAAGCATATGTAACCCGAGAATCCCAAAAATAATTTTCAATTGCATTGAAAAATTTCCTTTTTGAAAATGGTTTCTAAAATGGAAAGGATGTTTAAATATAAAATTAATTTGATTAAATTGATTAATGAGATTAATTGCCATATTTTAAATTTCACAAAGCTAAGCATATATGGCATTTTAAATTTGCAAGAGTTGCAAAATAAACTAAATTCAACCTTGCAAGATCTAAAAATTGTAAGTTAATTATGTGTATCAGAAATGCATGTTAAGGGTGTCTATTTAGCATAATGACTTACTATAAACAAAGACTAATGAGATTCATCTGTGTTACATGAATTTTTTCTATTATTAAATTGGCCTGCATGTCTTAACTTTTTCTTTAATTTTTCTATTGTATTTCTCTTCTCATCTAATTCCCCTCACATGTGATATGATGCCTTCTAATTTATATTATATGTAATTAGATTACATAGGGTTAGATTAGGATGAAGAAATATAAGGAGCAAAAATAGAGAAGAAAGCCCACCAAGAATTACCAAAAAGAAATAGATAGAAGTGTTCTTTTATTTCTTATTAGGTTTGTAATTCATGCATAACTACATAAGGTTTGGCCTAAATTTATTTCCTTTGGCTCAAGGAAATCAATGTAGTAAAAGTCCATAGTGAAGTCATATATTAAATATAATTAAATAGCATATGTATGATTTAATGAGATTAAATATGCTTGTGTATTCCAAAGCATGCAAAATCCCTTTATATGTGCATGCCAAAATATGCAACCTTGATGAGACTTAATTAAAAGAAATACCTTAATAGTATAAGACTTGCAAGACTTTTATTAATATGAGTTAAACCAAAGTTCTCTTTAGTATTAGGTTGTTAAGCATACTCAAGCTCATGCTACATTGGATATGTTTAAATCATATTAATAGGTCTATCACAATATGATTACTAGTTTGTTAAGCATATTTAAGACTAATAACCATGAGGCAAGATTAGAGAATTATGTTTATGATACATATGCATCGAGTGTTGGTGATCTAATGATTAGTAGTCACATATGATGCAACTAGCATATGATGCATATCATTTAGTTAACTGTTGGGCTTGTTAAGCATACTCAAGGCTTTGACTTTAACCAAAGTGGATACTGACCCACTAGGAGAGCTTCAAATGGGCTTTCTCAAATTAATTAGCAAGGGTTATTGGTTTGAATAAAATAGTGGGAGTAATGCATGATTTTAAAGACCTTGAAATTGTTGCATACATATACATGATCATACACTAACATGATTTCATTTTCATATACCACATGACTACTATAATGCATTTTAAATTTAATTTACTCCAATATTAACTAAAATGACTTCAAAATCTAAAAATAGTTCTCAAAAGTAGGAAGATAGATATATGTTGGACACGTACGTTCCGCTTCCTTTGATTGATGAAAATTCCAATTGGGAGTTAGAAGCTTTTTCAAAAGCATATGGGGATTGCAATATGATTACTTCTATGTCTCCTAAACATTAGAAAAAGCATAGGCATGTGATGCTCAGATTATTAAATATCATCTTATGAAATAAAAGATATGTGATATCTAAGACATTATTCCATTTGAAGATAATAGAGGACACTTCAAGCATTAAAAGTGTTAGGCTTCAATTCCATAATTTTATGGTATATTAAAATTAAGTGTTAATTCTATAACCATAAAAACATGGTAAAATTGATCTAGACTTTTTTTTTGTTGGAAATAGAAATTCTAGTATAATTAGTTAAAAGCCTACAAAAGTGGAAAGAGACAAATCCCAAAAGCAAGAACTAGAAAGCTTGCCTTCTGTCTCTAATGAAGAAAGAGCATGTAATGCTTTATCTTTAGGTATTAATATTATTGAGATTAATACAAGTAAGGGTGATGTGGACCTACATGTACTAAATAGAGCAAGAGTTGCTACATTAGCTATAGGAACATATCATCTTTATTTGCCTTCGGGACTTGAATTGGAACTTGATAATTGTTATTTTGTTCTTTCCTTAAACAAGAACATTATTTCTTTATCTTGTCTTGCTGAACAAGATTTTGATATTGACATCAATAATGGCAAGGGTTGCTAAGTTTATAAAGATATTGTTTTATATTGTTCTGGATTTAATGTTGATGGAATTTATATTCTTTAAAAGGAACTCTGTAATATTAATACCAAGAGAGACAAAAGTTGGATAACCTAAAACCATCCTTCTTGTGGCACTATCATTTAGGCCATATAAATGAGAATTGCATGTCTAAGTTATATAAGTCTAGTAACTTAGGTTCATTTGATTGTGAATCAAGTTGAAACATACAAGTCCTATTTATTAGGTAAAATGACAAAGACACCTTTTAGTGGAAAAGGTAAATGTGCTAATGGGCTTTTAGAACTTATACATATAGATGTATGTGGACCTATGACCACACATATAAGAGGTGGCTTTCTGTAGTTCATTTCCTTTATCAATGATTACACTAGATATAGGTATTTGCACTTGATGATGTACAAATTTGGAAACTTTAAAAAGTTCAAAGAATTCTAAAATGAAGTTAAAAAATATCTTGATAGAATTATTAAAGCACTCTGATTAGATTGAGGTGGAGAATACTTATGTCATGAATTTTAGAGTAATCTAAGAGATAATGTTATATTATCTTAATAGACTCCTCCATATACACCATAAAACTATGGTGTATCTTAAAGGGAAATCAAATCCTATTGGACATGGTTCAATCTATAAGCTTTTGTAGTGTTGCCTAGATCATTCTGCCATTATGCATTGGAAACTACTATTTATCTTTCAAATAGAGTTTCGTTAAAGTCGATTGATGTTAAATGATATGATATATGGTATAACAAGAAACTTATTCTTTCACATATCAATGTATGGGAATGCCATGCATATGTGAAGAGAATAATGTCAAATAAGCTTGAAGCTAAGTTTGACATATGCTTATTTTAGGAGTATCCAAAGGAAACTTTTGGATACTACTTTCATCAACTTTTGGTACAAAACATGTTTGTTTCAAAACATGTAGTCTTTCTAGAGAAAGAGTTTCTCATGAAAGACATTAGGAGTAAAGTTAAACTTGATGAAGTTTAAAATCCTTAAATTCAAGTAGATCAATTGATTGATCCCAATTTTATTACTCACAGTGATGAGATAAAAGAAGAACCTATTAAAACATAAGTTCCTAAATGAACTACTATTGTTATGAATGTTCTAGAGAGATGACCAGGACAAAGAAGTAACTATAGTAGAGGACCATGAGCCTACTATTTATAAGGAGGTTCTGAATAGTTTCAAATTAAACTCATAGCTTAAGGCCATGAAATCCGAAATGGATTCCATGTATGATAACTAGGTATAAACCTTGGTTTATCCACCTAAATGGATAAAACCCATTGGGTGCAAATAGGTCTTCAAGAAGAAGACTAACATGGAAGGTAATGTGATTACCTATAAAGCTCGATTAGTAGTAAAAGGCTATCATCAACAATAAGGGATTAGCTTTGATAAAGCCTTTTCTCCAATTGCAATGCTTAAATCCATTTAGATTCTACTTGCCATAACTTCTCATTAAGATTATGAGATTTAGAAAATGGATGTAAAGATAACTTTTCTTAATGAAAAATTATCAAAGGAAGTGTATATGATACAGCTTATAGGTTTTACATCTATAGATGGCAATCAAGTCTACAAGCTTTAAAGATCTAATTATGGATTAAAGTAAGCTTCTAGGAGCTAGAACATAAGTTTTGATAAGACAATCATAGAGTTTGGTTTTCTCATAAAACATGAGTGAACTATGTGTTTACAAGAAGGTAAATAGGAGTGCAATCATTTTTCTTGAGTTGTATATAGATGGCATACTATAAATAGGTAATGATGTCTCTCTCCTCTAGTTAATCAAGATTTGGTTGAGTAAACAATTCTTCTTAAAAGACTATAGAGAAGTAGCCTATATCTTGGGGATCAAGATCTATAGAAATATATCTAAAAGGTTGCTTGGTTTTTCATAGTTTACATAAACAAATAAAATGTTATGTTTTGTACAAGACTTAATATAGCATTTTCTCTAAATGTCATGAGTAGATTCCAATCCAATTATAGAGAGGAACATTAGGTGGCTGTCAAGAATATCCTTAAGTATTTGATAAGGACTAAGGATTTAATCTTTGTTTTTGCCGAATGAGATCTATAAGTTAGCAAGCATACTTAGGCTAGCTTTTAATTTTGTATGGATAACTATAAATCTCAATTTAGATATGCATACATTATGTGTAGAGGAGCAATTATTTAAAAAAATTCCAAATAGGATATGGATATGAATTCTACCACTGAAGTTGAGTGCATAGTACCTTTTAATACAACTAAGGAAGCTATTTAGATTATGAAGCTGATTTCTAAACTTAAAGTGGTTCGAAGCATTATTGATCTAATAACTTTGTATTATGATAATAATGGGGTTATTACATAAGCTCAAGAACTATAGTCTCATTAGTGATCTAAACATGTACTTCAACACTACCATCTGATCAGAGAGGTCATCGGTAGATAGGGTGTGAGAATTGAAAGGGTCCTTATAGATCATAAAATAGTTGATACTCTCATAAAGGCACTATGACAAGGGAAGCTTGATCAAAATGTGAATGTAATAGACATTGACTTCATAGGTGATTGGATCTAGCATAAGTGGGAGATTATTAGATGTATGCCTTAGATCTTATGTAATAGGCTTATATTTATGTGTTTAAACCATGTAAATTAATGTGAAAGGCATTTCTCTTTACATTATGGTACTTTTATATATTACTTATAATTGTTTCCAATGTCTTAAACCATGTTATAAAGTCCCTGGTATAAAATCATAGTGCAGAGGAAATCATGAAGTGTTCATGACATGCGATTTTTATTATGCAAATGTGATATACCTAAATATCCCTAATGGAACATTGTTAATGTGAATCGATCAACACATGCCATATTTCTTAATTGGATCAAGTAGTAGTTCTCATAAGCTATAAGCATAGAGATGCTTAGAGTTAACATATGAATGCTTACTTGGGAAGTAAGTACATCAGAGATCCACTATGATATCTTTATAAGGATACTTAATCTATGTTAATGAAAATATCTCATCATATTAGTGGTACAAGTATCCTTGTACTTGAGATCACTAACTATCTTAAATATGGAGTGACATACTTTGACTCCAAAGCTTTTACTTCAAACAAGAAGTATATATAACAAGGTGTTTAGGTATGACATGACATATTTCAAGATAGGGTAGTAATCAGTAAAGGATTCACCATCATAGATTATAGTAGGGAGTTTATCTCATTATTCTAATGAGTAATCTTTATTCAAGAATTTTTGGCCAAAGTAAGATGCCATATGTGAATGGGATTCACAAAGGACATTTTTGGAATAAAGGTGAAATTATCATGACAATATGTGTAGGCCTTAATAAGACATACTTAGTTAAGCTTTGAGTTGACACAAGTCCATACTTTAAACTACATGGGATAAAAGACGTTTAAAAGAGTTTATTGAACCGTAATGGTATATGGAAGGGTTAAGTCAAACCACTTCACTTTCTAGCACTTGGGTAGTCATGATGCTTAGCTAGATACATCTCTTGACTTACATAAAAGTGATATATCAATTAGTGAATTGATATTGATTTAATAAGATTGAATCTATAGAGTTCTAGTTAGACTAAGACTCTAATTCATTGTGTATTGCTAAGCTGTTCTAGAAACCTATAAGGTCACACACATAAAAGGAGTTTATGGAAGATTCGATGGGATTGAATGTTCTAATGATTTGAGATATCATTGGAAGATGAATTAAGAAGAGGAAATGAGCAAATGGGCTGAAGGCCCACTTGCAAATGAAAAGTCTAGAAAATTAGGGTTTTTAGAAAATAAGGATTTTTGGAATAAGGCTTTATTAGGTCAAAATTTTAATTATTCTTGCATCTGATTTTTTCTTGGATTTTTAAAGGTTTAAAAGGACTTAAATTAGAGTAATTATTAATGTAAATAGGGCCTAGGAGTGTAATTTAGGATTAAAGAAAGTGGAGTCGAAGCAGATTGCACATAAACCCATCAAAAGGTTTATATGCATAGAATAGAATAGGGCCTTATTAGTGGGTCAATTTTAGTTCGACTTAGGGTAGATTTTGAGTGTAAAAATCTAAAATATAAATGGCTTATTTAATTTATAAATAACCCTTCTAGCTATAACCACCATACATGCATTTTTTGTTGTAGAAATTATTGCATAAAACAATTGAAAACATATAAATTTCTTTTACTTCCTTCATCTGCTTGAAAATCCTACTAGGACTTGGATTTTCAAGTTATTATCCTCTAAGAACTTCTTATGTGGATTACCTTAGAGGTGTTCACAATTGAGGATCACTGTGATTTGTGACAACCTAGTGAGAAGAGCAAAAGAAAAGGAAAGCTACATGTTGGAATCATTTAGAGAATTTACGATAAATTCTTATTCTGTTATTTCATCTAATATAAAATTATGTCTTTCCATTTTTTTATATTCCAACCTTTGTTGTTATTCCATGGATGTTTTATTTCCATTGCGAATGAGTACATGGAAAACAAGAAAATCCTTATTATTACTAGCTTAGAATGAACAAAGATGTAGCTGAGTATGTTGCAAGATGTCTTAACTATAAACAAGTGAAAGTAGAACAATAGGTTCCTTCAAGTTTGCTTCAAACTACGGCAATACGAGAGTTGAAATAAGCAAGAGTTACAATGAATTTTGTTGTTACATTACCTATGCCAGGAGCAAATGTAATGTGGTATAGGTAATTATGAATAGATTGACAAAGATAACACATTTCATTCTAGTAAGAATGGATTATTCATTAGAGAAACTTGCTCAACTATACATAGATGAGATTGTGAGGTTACAAGGTGTTCCAATATTTATCATATTAGATAAAAACCTAAGATTCAAATCAAAATTTTTGAAAAAGTTGCATAATGCCTTAGGTACTCTTTTTACATTCAGAACTACTTTTCATTCATAAATAGATGGTCAATTATAACGTGTTATTTATGTGCTTAAAGATATGCTAAGTAGTGTGTGATTGATTTTAATGGTAATTAGGATCAATACCTATCATTGGAAAAATTTGTGTACATTAATAGCCATTAAACAAGTTTGGGAATAGCACCATGAAGCTTTATATGGAAGAAAATACAAAACATCTTTGTGTTGCAATGAAGTGGGTGAAAATAAGTTAATGGGATAGGATTTGATAAACGATACAGAAGACAAAGTTAAAATTATTAATGATCAATTTAAAGTAGTTTCAACCAAGTAGAAATCATATACATATTTGAAAAGAAAATTGATTGAATATGAAGTGGGAGATAAGGTTTTTCTTAAAGTGTCACCTTGAATGAATGTACCGAGGCTTGGTAAGAAGAGCAAGTTAAGCCTAAGATTCATTAGTCCATAAAAGATAATAAAATGTATGCGGCTAATGGCATATCGATTAGCATTGCCACTAGAGTTACATTAGATTCATGATGCTTTTCATGTTTCCATGCTAAGGTGATACATATTAGATCCTTCCAATGTGATAATAGTTGAAGAAGTAGAAGTAAGGCTAAATCTCTCATATGAAGAAGAGCCAGTTCAAATTTTGGCACGTTAAGTGAAAGGATTATGTAATAAATCAGTGCCATCGATGAAAGTGCTATGGAGGCATCACAACTCACAAGAAAAAATTTGGGAAAGTGAGTAACAGATGAAAAAGGCAATATTTACATCTTTTTGAACTAGGTAAATTTTTAGGATGGAATTTCCTAAATGGGGTAGAAATGTAATGCTTGTAAAATCGGGCTTCATGAATAGTATTTCTTAAGTTATGATTAGGGTTCCCCAGTAGTGGGCCCTACTAAAGTGACCTAGAAAGGAGCATAAGTCATGAAACTTTAATAGGCAAAATATCACATGAAATAAGAGAATTGAAAGTAGACATTGAACCAAAAAATTCTTTTGCATCGATATCTAGTGGGTAGTAATCTTAGTTTGAACTATGATGTAAAAAGGTCAGGATGTGCTCAGATTGACCCAAAAATAGCATAAGCTGAAGGTGAAAAATTCTAAATAGTCTAATTGTGAAGAAATCATAATTTTCTAAAATCGATAAGTATTTCTTTTGAATTTCTTGTTTACGTCATTGAATAGCTAAGCATGTTACCTTTGGCATTTTGACATGAACTTTGAGAAGTCTCTTAATTAAGAAATTCTAGAGTTTTTGGTATCTTAAGAAGTAATTTTACTAATCATAAAGTCTAAGAATAAAATTTTAAAGACTAAAGCATAAATAGGAAAAAAGCTGATTGTTGGATCGGTAAGTGGTTAGATCATAGCCGTTTATGTGTTGAATTTACAAAGGTGGGTTTATATGAGTGTAACATATAAGATCACCATTTCATCATTTTCTTCCAATGGAGAAGCTGACACCATTACCTTAGAAAGCCTTTTCCCTTATTTTTGCTTCAAATACCTATAAAAAACATAAGAAACCCTCAAATATTGTACTCAAATTGATCCTCATCACATCTAGATTCTTATTTTAGTGTGTATTTCATGAGAAAAGGAGATTTTTGTGGAAAAAGAGAAGTATTCAAAGTTAGGGTTTTGGAAACCCAAAATCAAAATAAGCATATTTTTGGGGTTCTAATATTTTTCTATGATATTATGGTTGCTCAAAATTACTTTATAGGTGCTGTTTCTATGTTTTGATTTTTGTAGATTTTTTAGGAATTTTTCTAACCTATTGCCTATTATGGAATTTGGACAAAGTGGAAGACAACAAACTAAGGGCAAAGACAAGCTATAAAGTGATATTCGGGACATAAAGAAATCACTTTGTAAGTGTATTCGATAAAATTTGTGTACACTTTACGTGTTTGCTCATTTTAAGTTTGTATTCCTATTATAGAACTTTTTAGTTTAGTAGTATAAATGGTCCTAAAATAATTATGATTTTTTAATAAGGTTTAATGTATGCAAAATAAGTGAAAATAATGGAGAAATGACGATAAAATAAGTGTATGGATGAAATGCACACTTGGTCGAATGTTATGTGTAAAAATGGCAAAATGGTAATTTAAGACAATATGGCTAAAATGTGTATAATTGAGAAACATTTGGATAATTAATGTGACACACCTTACTCAATTTGGATTCCAGCCAGTCACCAAACATGACTAAGGGTTGCCCATATAACATGTTATCCAATTCTAACTCATACAACATTAATTAAAACAATCTTATCTTCTATTATTAAAACATTAAAATATGAATTTTCAAAAATTGAGCTATAACTTCAAATTTGAGAATCCTCATGCCAAAATTTTAATAGTATAACAGCTATACCGAGCACTATACCAAAATTTGATTAGTAACTAAATGTAGAAAACACTTTTAAAACAATTCTCAATAACATCTTATAATCATGACCCTCCTGATCACTTTATAAACATCAAAATCACAAGCATCAGTCTTAACCACAAGAAAAGACATCATAAAAGGATAAACTATTTGATAAAGATTAAATATAGTAATAAAACCATTAACTGATTT
>CANXYI010564390.1:0-12403 GCA_948208565.1 Hura crepitans
AGGCACTTTCAAATTAAAATTTCTCAGTCCCTAGTAGAGTTGCCACTATAAGGATTATGATATTTTTATCGGCGATAAGAGTGGTTAGTAGGGTCGCCACTTGGCCTCTACGCTGGGACCTTTGATTTTCTACACCAGAAAGGTTCAAAATTTTAGATCTTATTTATGCCCAATAATATGTTATCCATGTATATTGTAACATTTGTCAATCCCTTATCATTCAAGCATGCGTCATTCTTAATTTAAATTGCATCACCTTTACATGTACGAAAATAGTTTGCAATATTTACAAGATATAATAAACATAAGTGCATCTAGAAAATGGGTCATTCATTAGTTATTAATTAACCTAACAATTACCCATAATTCCATAGGAATTGGTGGTAATTGCCCAACTCCCATCTCTAGGAGATTGGCCTTTATTGAAATACATTTGATTGTGACTTTTGATTAAGGAAATACTTGAAACCATTTTGTTTAAGAAAAGACTAATTAATTATGTATAAAATCATTTGATGTGAAAGTTAGGTTTTAGAGTGTAAAACAAGTTATTTACTAGCTATTACAATCCCAAAATAACAAAAAAGTGCAAATAGTACAAAATTAAAGAGGCAGCTATAATCTTGAAATAGGCTTACTTCTATGTCACTAAGCCCATGCAGACATCAGAGTGAACGGTACTTGGTCTATACAGACCTTTGCTAAAGGAGGATCAAATCTGTCTCATTTTCCACTTCAACTAAGAAGTCCAACTGACAACTCAGAAAACATCAAAGCCAAACGTGTTAGGTCAGAATTATTACTTTATGATGAACAAAACATGAATGGACTTGGGATGGATGTATTATAGGCTATGAATTATACAAACAAGACACATACTGGAGAGTCATTATACAACTCATCACTTATAAGTCCATGCGGACATATAGCCCTTATGACAGGGAGTCTGTGTGGACTAACTTTCCAGTTTCATGCACTCAATCATATGCTTCCCATATTCATAGATAGATACATTAATTTACATCAATCACTCTATATTTAACATGATATCATAAGGATATATAATCATGCTCATCCAGTATAGGTCTGCATGGACCATATCACCAAATTGATATGTATGAAATAAGGCCGTGTGGACTAACCTATATGCTTGTGTTTAAAGGTATTAGGTCCGTGCGAACTTAGTTATAGATAAGATCAAATTTGTGGGATAAGATTAATGTCATATGGCATACTAAATACTGACTATGGGTATCAATTCTACATCTTATACTTCAAATATAATTGGCCTACTCATCATTAATAAGAGTGGGGATAACAAAGTATCACCTCACTTATGAGTAATTTTAGAGATCATTAGCTCATTAAAAAACTAGGAAATCTATCCATAGACCTCAGATATTACTTGAGCAAAGGATCTCTTTAAACATTAGCACAAAAGCCTTTAGGTTTAAGTGAAGATGGTTGAATTCTTTGTTATAGCCAATCTCCTAAGACCTTTAAAGCTTTCTATGATTGGGGTATGTGTAATTGTGTCTCTATTCTAAATTCAAAAGTCTGACCCTTTCTCTATGGATATAGAGAAGTATTTATATCCACTCTCTAGGGTTCTTTTCCTCTATTCATCCAGAAGAAAGTCCAAATCCTTAAAGGATTTTAACTCCTGGACTGAACAGGCAATATTTTCATCTGAAGTGTTTTTCCCAATGGCAAGTCCGTGTGAACTTATCCTTACTAGTCCGCATGGACTAGGCTTCTTGGTGTGATGGTTTGTGTTCTTTATGGGCTGGGCTCTATCTATTTTTATAGTTAGTCCGTGCAGACCTATATCTTGATAACTTTTATGCTATGCTTGAGAGTTCATCTCTGGCTATCATCATAGATCAAGGTGAGGTGTCTACACTGAGATTTAGAAAAAGGTAAAGCTGAGTCCCAAGTTTATCGAACCCTACGAGATTTCAGAAAGGGTTGGACCATTGGCTTACAGGATAGCATTGCCACCTAAGCTATAATAGATACATGATGTATTCCATGTTTCAATGCTTATGAGGTATAGGTCGGATCCTTTACATGTGTTTCCGATGACATACATTGAAATATAGCCTAACTTAATTTATGAAGAGGAACCTATTCAAATTTTGGCTCGTGAGGTAAAGTAGTTGTAGAATAAATCCATACACCACTTGTTAAAGTGTTATGAAGGCACCATAATATTGAAGAAGCTAGCTAAGAGCCAAAGGAATAGATGAAAGCCTGATATCCACAACTTTTTACTTTAAGTAATTTTGAGGATGAAATTTTCTTAAGAGGGGAAGAATTGTAAAACCCATGCATTGAGGCTTTATGAATAGTGCCACTGGGTCTAAGAAGTGTGCTTGGGGTGCCGGGTTACTTGCATGAGAACCGAGGAAACAACACTGATCATGAAACTTCGAAGGGCTTTAAAATGATAAAAAGGAAAAATTTTTAAATTTAGCAGAACTAATAATTCATTTCGGGCTGTAAGCTACTAATCTGTGTGATAAAATCTAGTCGGGCTAGGAATGAATCAAGATGTGCCTGGACGAACCCAAAAATATCATACCCTAAAGCTAAAAAATTCCACTGAGTCCATTGGTAAAAGAATTTTTGAATGTCGACATCATTTGTAAATTCTAGTAATTTTCATGGTTAGCACACAAATTGAGGCAGTCTGAGAATTGCTCTATCAATGGAATTTTTTGAGAAAAATTTAAGAGCATGTAATTGGGGTTAAAATAAAAATTTTAAAATAAACGATATAATTTTTTGGGGTCCTTATGATTGTTAAAAATTTCTCAAACTTTTTACTAAAACCGAGCAATTTTAGGATGGTTCGGTAACATGCCAGCTGGCCTAAAGGCCATGACACATGCCCATGGGTGGTGACAAGTGGAAAAATCCACTCATAAAAGAAGAAAATTTTTTTCTTTACTGATTTTTGGAATCGATGCCACTTTCAGAGAAAAATACCATTTTTATCTTCTTCCTTGATTCATTTTTAAAAGCTTTTATCACCTAAATTCATTTTTAGGTGTTAAAGAGCTAGGGGAAATGGAATCATAGCAAAAGGACATCTCCATAGTTAATTAAAATTCTCCAAAGTTCCTTGTGTCAGAAGTAGTCTAATAAAAGAGTTTAGTGAATTTCCATGTCATTTCCTTGGATTTCCTTGGCTATTTTTAGCTGTTAATCATTGTTTGGGATGCCTAAGGTCTAATAGGATTTGTGTGAATAGTTTTTAAGGGAAATTAGAGGATAAGTTGCTTGAAAAAGAGAGAAAAAAGTTTTCGTGAGGGGTTGGATTTTAGGCTTTAAGAGCTTGAAGAGGTTATTCTTGAGAGGTATGTGAACTCACATCATTTAAATCATGCCTCTCCTAATTTTCATGACTTATAAGTGGTATTGGTTAGGGAAAAATGTAGCTAAAATGATGGTAATGTATAGTCAAGGTAAATTGATGATGCATATGGATTACATGGACTAAGAGATAGAGATTTATGATGTGCAGTGTTGAAAGTAACATGTAATTGGAAGAACTCTTCATATAGAGGAAGGGTGTAAATGAAAATTAAGTGAGTGTGTATTGTCAAGGCTTTACCTTAAGTTGTTACACCATAGTTGTATTATGCGCATGAATGATTAGAGTATATGGTGAATTAGGCATGTTAAGGTGAAAATTATGAACATCTGAGAGCATTGGCATGTGGTTTAGGGGTAAAAATGGTGATTAATGCATAATTAACATATGTGTGTGGTATATGATGCGTGAAATAATGGCATGATGTGAATTAAGATTAATTAACATATAAGTATATGGGAACCTTAATGTGGTTAAGGCATGTGCTAGGTGTAAGTGGCCCCAATTGGCTTGAAAATGTAAATATATGAGTTTGTGGTATCATGATATAGCTTGGATTTTGATTGAATTGTGATATATGTATGTAGGCATGTGATCAAGCTTGAATGTTGAGTAATTAGGCCTCGACTTTATATATAATGATGGCTTGGTATGTAATTGGCTTGACTAGTATGTGTATGAATGTGTATTAAACTTTGATCGAGACATATATTGTGCCTAAACTTCTTTTAAGTTGCATGAAAGTGAATTTGGGTATGTGTAAATACATTTAGGCAATGTATGAAAGGGTAAATGCATGATTAATATTCGATAAATGCATGAAAAAAACTTCGATGAAAGGATAATACTTAGACATGAACTTGAATAAAATAACTTAAAAGATGGCTTAAAGTGAACTTCTAATGTAAGGTTAAAATGGGCCTAAAATTGTTACTTTATGGGTTATGGTTTGTGATTGAATATAATGACAATAATGCCTATGATTTGGCCTTATAAATGGCCTAGTAAATGGATGGCTTTAAGCTTATGAATAGTATGAGATTATTGGTGAAAACTGCACTGACAAATGATAAGAATTGGACTTAGAATTGGCTATCAAAAATGTAAAAATGACCTATAATGGACCATTACCTGAATAAAAGATGTACCTAAACAATGAATGATAGTTAAGTGGAAATATAATATGCTATAAGACTAGGAATAATATACCTTAAATACTAGTAACTACAAGACTTAAAAATGTTATTGGAAATTTACCACGTACTGCCTAATTATGGCAATACTAGACCGAGCTAAAATTTGATTGTTCAATAAAAAAAATATTTGTCTATTTTTAACTTAAGAATATTATAATGAGTTGATTAGTGAAGAAATAAACATAAATTGAGATTAATGGCCCATTAGTTAGACACCCACTAGATGGATTGACTGGTCAACTTAGGGATTTTGCAGTTGCTATATTGTTTAATTTTTAGGAATGGTCAGTACAATGGCCTAGGTCCACATTAGGGCCACCGTACTAGTCTGCTGGATAGACAATTGTCTACTTTTGCACACTTGATTCCATTCACTTAATTATGCTAGTGCAGCAGTGTAGGTCCCGAAAGACCACTACACTAATCTGTTGGACACACTAGTTTACTAAGTAAACCCAATTATGACATCATTGATCTTTAAATAGGGCTAGTACAGTAGCCAAGGTCCCAAAGGGCCACTGTAATAGTCTATTAGATAGACCTTATCATGTTATTTGCACCTTGGGTGCTATGGCTTGATTAAGGCAATGCAGTGATCACAGTCCATAATGTGGATCATTGCACTATTTTTATTTCCTCTGGGCCACGTGTATAGCATTATTATCTATCTAATCGAGACAATAAAATTAAATTGAATAAATAATATATCAATTGAATATAATGTTGGAAAATAATAAAATGAATAATTTGACATGATTATCTGAATGATGTTTTAACATGTATACAAAGGGGCATTTTTGTCATTTGCACACAATTATTTTAGTTGAACTTAGTAATCTGAATAAATTAATATTATGATCATATATGCATGAAATAAACCATATAACATGAATTAAATGCTTGAGTTCACTACTGAGTATATTATATACTCAGTGTAACTATTTTAGTGCATAGGTAACCAGAATCAAGGTACAGCTTCCTGAAGCCTGGAGCTAGAGGTTAGATGATAATTGATAGAAGGTTATTATATGTATATTGTATAGATTTTGCACTCATAATACTTAAATGGGAATGGTTATCCTATGTATAAGTGGCTTGTATAAACATATATGTTACAAATAATGTTTTGTAATAAGTATATTATCAAACTATTTTAAACATGTGATTTCCTTTATTTGATGATATGGTATATGAGCTTGAGGTTTTAGCTTATGATTGCTTGATTATGGCTTGAGGCTTGAGTTGATGATTGACAGACAGATAATGTTAGGTGTATATCTAAGGGACCAAAAGGGTCCAGGAGATGTGAGATATTTTTATTGAAGTGTTTTTACATGTGTTAAAAAATTTTGGTTAGGTATCCAAACAGCCGTTATGCTGACAGATTTAAGTAAAAATATGAGAAGTCTATGAATGGCTATTTATGGTATAAATGGACTAGTATGACCTTAAGTTGAGCCTATAAAAAGATAAAACAAGTTTTGGAGTTAAGCTAAATAAAATAATAAGAATTTGGAAAAAGTTAAATGAATTAACCTAAATGACTATTTCAAGATGGGTGGCCTAGCAGGAAGTGCACCACTTATTAGGTTTCTTTCGGAATCCAATAAGAGGTGTCACAATTTGTGTGCTAGATGTGAAAGAGTTGAAGAAGTAGATTCTACAAAAGGCTCATAATGCTCCTTATGCGATGCATCTTGGTAGCACTAAAATGTATCAGGATTGGAAGCTTTCTTTTTAGTGGCCAAACATGAAAAGGAATATGTTAGAATATGTGACCAAGCGCCTTACTTGTCAGCAGGTAAAGGCAAAACATTAAGTTCTTTCTAGTTTGCTACATCCTATAGGAATTCTAGAATGGAAATGGGATAAAGTCACTATAGATTTCATGGTCAAAATTCCTATGAAAAGGAGCAAGTGTGATTCTACATGGGTTGTGGTAGACCATTTGACCAAGATTGCTTATTTTATACTAGTGAGAATGGCCTACTCCTTAGACAAGCTAGTAAAGCTTTATATGGATGAGATAGTTAGATTGCATGGAGTGCCATCTTGATTATATCGGATAGGGATCCAAGGATCACATTGAGGTTTTGGAAGAAACTTCTTAATGCCTTGGTACTCGATTAAGTTTCAATATAACATCCCATCCACAAATTGACAGACAATCCAAGAGAGTCATTCAGATTCTCTAGGATATGTTGAGGGGTTATGCATTGGAGTTTAAGGGAAGCTAGGACTAGTACTTGTCCTTAGCTAAATTTGGTTATAATAACAGTCATTAAGTGAGTTTGGACATGGCTCTTTATGATGCCTTATGTAAAAGAAAGTGCAGAACAACTTCATGTTGCAATGAGCTTTGTGAAACTAAGCTCATGAGGCTAGATTTAATATAAGATGTAGAAGAAAATGTGAAAAACATTAGAGATCATTTAAAGGTAGCTTCTGATAGATAAAAGTCATATGTGGATCTAAAGAGAAAAGAGGTGGAATATGAAGTGAGAGAGAAGGTTTTTCTCAAGGTTTTGCCTTTGAAGAAGGTTTTGAGATTCAAGAAGAAAGGGAAGCTAAGTTTTAGGTTTATTGGCCCATATGAGATCACAAAATGTGTGGGACCAGTAGCTTATAGATTAGCTTTGCCTCCGAACATACAGTGGATTCATGATATCTTTCACACTTCTATACTCAGGAGATGTAAATTAGACTTTATGTATGTGATAATAATGGGAGAGGTCGAGGTAAATGTTGACTTATCTTATGAGAAAGAACCATGAGGATTATAGATAGAGTAGAGAGGTAACTAAGGAACAAAACCATACCGTTGATGATGGTTCTCTAGAAATATCATGGGATGGAAAAAGCTACCTGAGAGGCGAAAGCTGAAATAAAGGAACAATACCCATAATTGTTTGAACCAAGTAATAAATTTAATGCCATGGACGACATTTATTTAAGAGAGGAAGAAATGTAATGCCTCAAAAATCTCAACAATTATGAATAGTACTTTCTCGAGATTAATAGTATTCCTAAGACTTGGGATACACTGAAGTCAGTGGTTAAAAGTGATAATCATAAAACAATTTTAGGCAAAGTTTCAGATCAATTAGAAGTTATTAAAGTTGTTAAAAAAGCTAAGAAATTTTTTACGGTAGTGCTTTATGAATAGTGACCAAGGCAAGGTTGAACCATAAATTATTTTCAAAGTTGCTTAGAAAATTCTAAAACTTATACAACTTGGATATCGGGAAGTAATTTTTCCAAAATCGAGTAACATGAAAAATAACGTATTTAATCAATTTTCTTCATTTTTTGAGCTTTGATTTTTAGAAGTATGTGGGGCATAATAAAGGTCGATTTATTATATAAAAATGGCAATTAATTGGGCTTAGAAATAGGAGGAAAATTAAGAGGATTTAGTAAAAATAAATGATTTTTTTAAAAGGGGTATAACTAGTTAAACTTTTCTAAAAAGTCAACATTTTTACAATAAATCCCTCTCATCTCTCCTTCCCTTAGTGTTGACGGGAACCTCCTCCCCTTTCCACCATTTTTAGCTCTTATTTCACATTTTTAATCCATTTTTTTCCATATTAAAATGACTTTATAGAACCTCTATACACTCTAAGACACTAAGGAAGCAGAAGTTGTAAGAAAAAGTACCTAAAATTGTTAGTTTTGCTATATCGTGAATGGTAACCTAATTTTGTTTTGATAAGAATTTTTTACTTCTATTAATTTTCTTAGATTATAAGGGTGCCAGAGAGATGTTTTATGGTTTTAGATTGATTTTTTAAAGCATCAAATTATTTAATATGGATTTTCAAAGTCTTGTTTGATTTATGTTAGGGGTTTCCAAACAAAAACATGAAAAAGGAAAATCAAAGGCATAGATAGGCCTCAAGGTTCCTCCTCAATCACCTTAGTATGTGTAATTGAAATCCCTAAATTCCACAATGTGTGCATTATGTAATAAATGCCTAAAAGTGTGGTATGCCATAAATGTCATGCATTTAATATGTTGTATGGCTTATTATAAGTATTTTAATGTGTTTAAAATGATGAAAATGGTTTGGAATTAATTAGTTATGAGAAAAATACTTAATGCATCAAAATGAGCTTAATATGTAGTAATTTGGGGTATGAATGGCATAATGTATTAAGTGTGCCTCTTTAAGGCTAATTTTGTGTTTAGTTTACTTATTTGACATATTTATTTGTTAATGAAAGTGAGAGATTACATTGGATTTGATAAATGCCAAAAATGTGCTTAATTGGTCTAAGGAGCAATAATGTGGAAAAATGATTGCATGTGTGTATGTGAGTACTTCTCACAGTTTTATGCTTAACTTTATGTTTGCATGATTTACAAGTGAAATGTGCAATATATGACCATTTTATGAGAATGGACCGAATAGTTTTAGTGTTATATATATATATGTGGAGTTAATTTGGCTTAAATTGTTTAAATATGTGTATAAAAGGGCTAAATGTGGCCAAATGGCCTAAATGATCTTAAAGGCTTGTAATTTTCATGTTAGAAGTAATATTTATATGCATAAAATGGTTATGAACTATGGTTATATATTATGTATGTTGGCATGAGTCAAGTAATGAATAATAAGCGTGTGTGTGTGGCTTAGTGGTCGAAACTCCTAATGGGCATGTAACTTATAAATTTTAGTGCTTCAAGCTCAAATTGTGTGTGGATACATCATTGAATATGGATAGGTAGCATATTTGATAATGAACACTAAATATGTATATGTGAGCTTATATGGCCAAATGGCTTGTATGAGTGCACATACATGATGACTCGTAAATTGTTAATATTGAAATGTATACATGTTCACTCATTATATAGATTACAAATGTGATTATTATCATGAATAAATAAGGTTTATGACCAAAACATGTCCTAAACTCGAGATATGCTCTAAAGAGCTCATTAGAACAAGTTATGCCATATAATGAGAATTTGATAAACATAAAGGCATAAAGTGTCCTAAATGGACTTATGACTTTAAAAATATGTATGTATAAATGATACATGTTGAAATCCATAAACGAGATGGAAATTGTGATTTGTTGTGCATATTGTACAAATATGACATCATATATGTTAAAATGAGCATAATTGCTAAAAATGATGTTTTCAATGATAATAAGGAGTTTTAGTCATGTAGTGGCTAAAATAAGTAAGTTAAAAGCCATGTAAGCTTCTTTAATGAGGTGAAACTAAATATAACTATTTTTAGCCCATGAGATGCAACAACTTAGTAATGGATAGATTGACTGGTCAATTAAGAGATATAGTAATTGCTAGGGCACTTCTATGCTTAGATTGAGATCCAAAGGTTCACTTTTAGTCATACTTATGGATTTGTGCTAAGATCTTCATATCTATATGGGTGCAGCCACTATAAGGTTTCGTAGGGGCCACTACATAAGCATATGTGAGTGCGGCCGTATTAGTCTAGATTGGCACTACACAACTTATTTTAGTTAGTGCAGCAACTGAATGGTCCAAAATATAAACACTACACAACTAATGATCCCGTTATTTATAGGTTAAGGTTATTTATACTGGGCTTTATTAAAAAGGGACAAATCACTATATTAATCTATAAAGTATGTCATAATATTAAAATGGCAGCTAATGGTATTTAAGAATTTAAAATAATTTAATTTGATGATGAGTTGATTGTAAATGGTTTTTTGCCATATATAAGTGTTATGGATGTGATTATACATGATGCATGTTTTTATCATGAATATGCTTGTCACTATATACTAGAATATTATGAATTATGTTATGCATGTAAATGGATTTCATCTTCATATGGTACAAAAATAATGTTATTGAGTACATGCTATTTCGATTACACCACTAAGCATTAGTTTAATGTGTCATTTGTTTATGATACATAGGTAAGAAGAATCCTTTTTGATACTCAAAGCCTCTAGACATCAAGAATTATAAAGAGAAGGCTATTCTTTTGGTAAAAACTATTTATGTAATATAGTTGTGATATATAGGTAGCACTTAAATGTGTTGTAATACCTATAAGTGAAGGCTTTGTGAACAGTACCTCTCAGGCTTGAAAAGTGTGTTGGGAGTGCCGACTCACCTTCATATGGCCCGAGGTTAGGAGTATTGCTCATGAAACTTTGAGGGGCTTGAAAATGATTAAAATGATGTAATTTAAAGATATAGCATAACAAATAAATTATTTCAAGTCAAAATCTAGTGGGCCATAGGGTCAAATGGACTTAGGCCAGGAATGACCTGAGATGTGCCCAGATAAACTAGAAAATACCATACCTTTAAGGTTAAAAATTCCTTTTGAGACCATTGGTGAAGGAATTTTTAAATTCAAAGGTCGTTTACTAATTTTCTTAAATTTTGAGGTTTACATGTAAATCGAGGAAGTTAGTTAACTATCCTGTTGAGGGAATTTGGTTGCAAAATTTTATGACACCTTAAATAGGATTAATCAAGGATTTTTATGAATAACATAATAATTTTTGGAGGTTTGAGTGAATTTTTTAAATTTCCCAAATTTTCAGCTGAAATCGAGCATTTTTGTGAAGCTCGAATGATGCGTGTCATCACCTAAGCCACCTAGCCCTACTATAAAAGGGCCATGATGCCACTTAGGTATCCATTTGGCAACATCCACTCACCCCACCCTTTCTTCCTTCTCTTTTCTTCCTCTCTCTCTCTTGATGCCACTCTCTATTTCTCTGCACTATTTTTATGGCTTCCCAAGCCTAATTTAACCCTAACATTACACTAAAATTTCCTTTAATAAGTTAGGAATTGATTCTTAAAGAGTTGGGAGGCTAAAAGTAAGTCTAAGGTTCAAGAAAAATCAAGAAACATCAAGTATACCTAAAGAGAGATTGAAAAATCAATTTCAAGTGTAAGGGTTCTCCTTCCTATTTTATTTTATTTCCTAAGAAATTATCATTTTAAGGATGCTTATGTTTTTGGATTCTCATTTAGAGGTCTATAAAATGTTCTAGGATTTTTCTAAGGCATATATGTGTGTATGTATGCCAAGGTAATGGTAGAGTACAACAAGGGAATTGATAAGCCAAAAGTGTAGAGAAAGCCTTGAATTTTAGTGAGGTGTGTGAATTTAATGAATTTAAGGCATGCCAAGTTTAATTTATGAGTAATTTATGTTGAAACCTTGTATAGAATTAAGGGTTTAAGTGGTTAATATGTGTATAATGGTGAAATAAGCTTGTATTAATGTTATTTATGTGTGGTTTAGATGTTTTGAGTGATGAATTAATGAAAGGAATTGATGGAAGGGTGATAGTTCCCTTTTATCGAGAGGTTGTGTGTGTGTGAGTTATGTTATAACTTGGTTTAGGTAGGAAATTGGTGGCCATTAATGTGTATGATATAGAGTTTAATGGATTATGTATGTGTATAGTGAGAAAAGGAATGTTTGGTGGTTTTACATGAGTGGTTAAAAGGCGCTTTGTGTTGCAAAGTGTGTGTATGGCATGGTGGCATGAGGTGTTGTATGGGAAGTGGCCTTGGAATTAAACATAATTAGACTTAAGACAACAACCTAAAGTAGATTTGAAGTGGACTTAAATATGCCTAAGAAAGTAACCTAAATTGGCTTAGAAAAATAGACCCATAACTGTGCGGTAAGACCAAAAATGACATGTAACTATCTAGGTCAAATTTTAACTTTCAAAATAAATTCACAATTGTCCGTTATTCATTTCTAAATATTATAAAAGGATGATCAATAAATAAATAGACATGAAATAATGACAGATGGCCTATTAGTTAGATACCTAATGG
>CANXYI010564663.1:0-14463 GCA_948208565.1 Hura crepitans
TCACTCGATTCAGTTATAGGACCTAAATAAGGACTGTTCACACAAATGTGCTATCCAAACTTACTTAACATTTTCTTATTAAAAACCTAAGTAAATTAAAACCTTTTTAAAATATATTTGTTTGAGTATTAAATCTTGAAATTTTCTCATTTGAATAAAATTTTGTCTTTACATTTCAAACCATTTTTGCAATGCTCATATCAAAAATTTGGTAGCATAATGGTTGTACCAAGACACTATCCCAAAATGAATAGTAACCTTGCTTATGAGAAAGCACTTCTATAATCTCTAAGACACAAAAACCAACTTCTATGATCCTCTAATCTCTCTAAATTATCTAGCATCTCAAATCTCAACCAATCAGCATAACATAAAGAAAATATTTCATATAACCATTTAAAAAGAAATTTTAAAAATTGTTTAAAAATTAGAAAACATATACAAGACTAGATTATACCAAATCCCTCATTAGCCACATATGATTATCTTAATATAATTACATCACATAACTATATGTATAGAGTAACAAAAATACCACAAGTACTCTTCTCTTTGTTTTTGGTAGCTACCAAGTCTTTGACTCTAATCTAGTTCTTTCTATCCTATGTATCAAAAAAACACACAATGCACTAAGTAATAGATTAATGGTGTAATTAAAGTAACTTGTTGATACATTTTGAAGCACGCAGGCACAATATCAATATATGTATACATATAAAGAACATAAAAGCATTGTGTGTTAAATCATGTTAAATCATATATCAACATTGATTTGTAAATGTGTATATTAGTGTGTGATCACATAAAATATGCCATAGTTAAATCATGTATCAACATAATACATACTACAAAAGAAGTATGAATTATTAAATTTCATGAATTAGAATCTTGATTAATTTATTTTAGCATTGTTTACATCAAAGAAAACAAAATCATTTGGATAGTGGGAATGGATAGAAAGTACAACCTCCATGAACTTAAAGGCTCATCTACCAACGTATGTCCAAAGACTAAACATAACATAGGCCCATCAACCAAACATACAAAATAGGTCTATAAACTAACATGAAATATAGGCTAAAGGCCATCTACCAATGTAAGTCCAAAGGCTAAATTAGCATAGATTTATAGGTTAACATATAGGCCCATCAACCAAACATATAGCATAGGCTTGTCAACTAAACATATAACATAGGCTCATCGGCCAAGCATGAAAAGTATCAAAGTACCATTGTAATTGTTATAACCCCTAGTTGTCTAGTCAACCTATCTAACTAGGTTATTTTAATCAAATGGGCTATTAACCAGTTTCATTTAATTTCACCACCTTACTTTCACTTGACTAGCTTATAAAAATCCATATTATGCATTAGTAGTGCCATTATTATTCTTTAATTCATTATACTATTATAAAACATGATGATAGCATTATAATTCATGAATAACTCAAATAATGTTTTCATAAAGCATATATGCATTTTACATGTCCATATTGCATGATATGCCCACATAATGTTTTAAACTCATAGACATTTTCCAATTCTTGTAATAAGTTCAATAACATAATCATAAGTCATATTCTCATGACTAACAATATAGAATAATATCCCATAATCATTTTGACTGGATTAACTCCTCAATATGCCATTACATACTCTATTTAACAAGTTAAAATAACAAGATAAAATCAAAAATACAATTTGAGCATATCATGGCATACAATTTTTGCCTAAATATAAAATAAGTATAATGTACAACATTTCACAAAATACACATATACTTACTACCATTAACTTAATTTGGCCTATCTCAAATCCTTATAACCTTATTTTCATACATGAATAAACAGCACATCATTTAACCCATAATTTCAGCCATAACGCCAAAAGCCTGTTTTAGACATCACAATTATTTACTCAACATCCATGCACATCCCATAATTACATAGCATTATTTGAATGCACATAACACATAAAACTTGCATAAGGGCTTAACATGAACTTAAGCATATCTTTTATGCATTTCAGCCATAATATGTTACACATCCAAAATATTCATTCTTACATTTTTCTTATGCTATTATATCTCTTATGAAGTATATAAATTCATATCATACTTAATTTAACCTAACATTTCCTCAATCACAACACATCACAACATAACATTCAATAATCATGGGAGAGTCATTCGGCCATAAGAAATTCCACACTTAATCTATCAATTAAATCATCATTCAAGAATTATAACTTACTCATGTCATAACATAACACGAGACATAAGCATTACTTACCATTCTCATTTATTACTCATAATCACATTCATACAATTTTTCACTTAAGGCATGCATTATTCAATAATTTACTTTAATTACACTTACTTCTTAAGTCAAAATACACCTATAAGGCTCACCTATACCTTTTCTTTTCTTTCATCTTTCCATTTTTCAACCTAATCAACTATACAACACAAATTCATTTTGTAAAAATTTATATAAAACCATACGGGCTTCAAAAATCAAAAGTGACATATATATATATATATATGCTCTTAGGCACCTGTAGAACCTAAAAAAATATTAAAACTTGAAAAAACTTACTCAATCAAAACTAAGTTACTATTCACTTTAACGTGAAATTAGGAAAATCCTTTAGTTTTCTCTTTATCTCTTTCTCATGTTTCTTCAGCTGTCTCAAAACATATGCAACAACTTTGCCCTTTTACATTAGAACACACCCTAAACCATTATGAGATATATCACTATAGGTGGTTAAATCCTTTCTAAACACCAGCTATATAAGGCTTCTATCAATATCACTTTCAACTTATCAAAACTCTCTTCGCATTGTTCATCTCAAACAAACTTAACATCTTTCCTTAACAAATGCAACATAGGTGCTTTAATTAGGGAAAACCCCTTGATAAATTGTCTATAATAACCTACCAAACATGGGAAATTTCCAATCTATGTCATGTTCTTGGGTGGCTTCCATTCCATAATAGCTTGTATCTTGCTAGGATCAACTTGAATACCTTCTGTAAAAGATATATGCCCTAGAAAAGAAACCTCACTTAGCTAAAACTCACATTTGTTGTGTTTGGCATTGAGCTTCTCTTCTCTCAACATCTGAACAATTGTTCTCAAGTGCTGCTAATGCTTTTATTTACTCTTTCAGTAAACTAAAATGCCATTAATGAAGACTACCTCAAACTAAACCAAGAAGGGTCAGAAGATAGAATTCATTAAATGTAAAAGCTATACAAGCATTGGTAAGGCCAAACAGCATTATCAAAAACTCATAATAGCCATAACATGTTTTGAAAGCAATCTTGGCCACATCTAGCTCTTTAACAATTAATTGATAATAACTAGATCTCATATCAAACTTGGAAAACACCCTAACTCCTCTCAGCTAGTCAAACGAATCATCTATCCATTGTAGAGGATACTTGATCCTTGTAGTCACTTTATTCAATTGTTGATAATCCACATATAACCAAAGAGAACCATCCTTCTACTTAGCAAACAAAACCAATGCTCCCTAAGCTGATACAGTGAGTCTTATGAAACCCTTGTTTAGTAACTCTAGCAATTGAATTTTCAACTCCTTCAATTCCACATAAACCATCCTATATAGAGCTATCGATATTTGTGCAATGATAGGTAAAACGTAAATACTGAACTTGGGTTCCCATTTAGGTGGTAAATTGAGCAAATTTTCTAGAAAAACATCCACATACTTTGACACCACTAGTATAGCACAAGCATCTAGTTCTCCTTTATTTACATCATACATAATTGCTAAGAAAGCCTAACAACCCTTTCACAACATCCACCTAGTTGTAATGGCCAATAGACAAAAATTTTGTCCTCCCACCCACAATTGTGATTTCTATCCTATCATCAGTTGTAAGAGATATTCCCTTTTACTTGAAATTCACAATCGCTTGATACTTAGAAAACAAATCCATGCCTATGATTAAATCAAACTCATTAAAGCGTAGCTTAATGAGATCGGGTAAAAACTTATTCCCTTACACCGTCAAAGGACACTTTTTATAAATCTTATTTACTATTACATATTGGCTTTATGTTTGCAAACCATAATCTCTATATCAAGTAGTTCTAAAGTTAACCCCCATTTTTTTGCCCGTGTAGTACAAATATATAAGTGTGTAAACCCCATATCTATTAATGCTAAAGTAGAAGAATTAAAGAGAAGAAAGGCACTTACTATCACTTTAGGTGAATTTTCCTCTTCTCCAGCTCGGATGGCAATTGCCTAGTTAGCGCTCTATGCTCTGGTCGGCTACTTGATCTAGCCTTTTGAGTACCTTCTATCCTCTGTCCACTATCTCCTTAATTTGATCTCAAACCTCTAGCTATAACAAGTGGTAGTCCTTATCCCATATCATGCTTTTTTGGATAGTCTCTAAAGAAATGATCAATTAAACCACACCCAAAGCAAACTCTTGGTTTGGTCAGCAAACACTCCCCTCTATGGTTCTTATAGCATGTCTAACACTAAGACATTATATTTTTCCTAGCTCTAGTGATAGAAACACCAGCAATATGTGACTGGTACTACTTTGCTTTACTCTGAGCTCCTTTTTGCTATTTCTTTTATTGACCTTGTTTTTAGAACTATTATGATTGCCCCCTAGACTGACCTCTCTTATGCCTCTTCTTTGAAAATTATGTTACACTGGCTAAACCATAGCTAAGAGATCTCTTCTTCTATCAGAGCTCCCATCTCTCCTTTTATACCTCATCTATAATATTAAAGGCTGACACTAATGTAAAAAAATCTCTAATCTTCATAGGAGCTATATATATCTTGAGCTCCACATTCAGCTTCTTCTCAAATCTCTTGCACCTATCAACTTCTATCTGTACCTTGTTTTTAGTATACCTACTTAGCATTTTGAGGTCTTTCTCATATTTTGGTATAGATTTATAACCTTGTCTCAAATCCATAAACTCTTGCCTTCTAGTATTAAGTTAGTGCTTAGTGATGTACTTCTTTTGAAATTCTTCCAAGAAAAAGTCCTAGGTCATATTAGTCTCATTTTGATATTTGGTTAAAGCATCCCACCACTTAAAAGCCTTAACCTGTAAAAGAGAAATAACACTGATAACCTTCTTTTCAAGGGTGTATGCCAACTGCCACATAATATGGGTAGTTTGGTCTAACCAATATTTTGCTATGTTGGTATCCATCATGCCTTCACCCTTAAAATCCTTAAGTCCTATCTTTTTAAGCCTTTTAGATAAGTTTTTTGGAGTGCCTAAAGTGTTGGTGGTTGTTGAGCTAGTTGTGGTACAACTACTATAGCTTATCTTAACAATTGTAGCATCTCTTATAAAAAGACCGATGGAACTTATGCTATAAGAGATGCTTGTTTAGCATCACTCATAGAAAAAGATATGGCCCTAGTAGCCCCTTACCCAATAATTGTCAGAGCATGGCTCTTAGCCTTTTATTCACTGTAAGGCATATTCAAACTCATCATGGTCTATTAATAAAAGAATATATTATAAACCTTGACAATATACCATTATTTGATACATATCTTTAGACCTAAGTACTCATATGTAAACTTAAAACTAAGGAATGCCTAAACTAGAGCTTTGAAACCACTAAATGTTACACCCTTTACCCAATTCGATCGTTAGACCCGAATAAGAAGCATATACACCAAAGTGTTATCCGAACTTGCTTAACCATTTTTTATAGTTACTTAAAAACCCAACTAAATTTAAACCTTTTTAAAACATATTTAATTAGAAATTTAATTCTTAAAAGTCTTTAGTTAAATAAATAAAAAATCATTTCAACATTTTAAAACCATTTTTGGAATCCTCGTGTCGAAAATCCAATAATGTAAAGACTATACTAGGATGCTATCCTATAATTAATAGTAACCTTGTAAGTGAAAAAGCATTTCTGTAATTATTAACACTCAAAACCAAAATTCTGTGATCCTCTAATCACTTCAAAACATTTATAATATCAAATTTCAATAAAACAACATATCAAAAATAAGTATAGCATCCATATATTTAAAAGAAAGTTTTAAAGCTTGTTTAATGATTACAAAACAACATTTAAAACTAGATTAAGCTTAATCTCTCATCTGCTACATATGTGTATCTCAACATGATTACATCATATAACAATATATATAGAGTAACAAAAATATCAAAAGTATTCTTCTATTGTCTACAGTAGCTATTGAGGCTTTGACTCTAATCTGGATTCTTTTAAACCTATATATCATAAAAACACATAATGTGTTAAGCAATAGTTTATTGGTGTAATCAACATAAATTGTGCTAACATTCCATAATTGCCATGCATATGAATGATATAGCCCAAGTATCCAATTTTCATGATTTTCAAACATTAAACACGCAGTGTATGTATTGTTTAGCATAAAAGGAACAAAATTATTTCCCAAATCATATCATTATGCATAAAATATCAAACTATCACCCCATAAAAGTTTTATCATAAATTCCATTATTTCAGTGTATTTTACTCATAAAAAAGAAAACGCTTATTCTAAGGTAGAAAATGGGGACTAATTAGACCACATAAGCCCAACCATATTAGACCCTAAGGTTTACATATCAAACCTGAAGGTCTATATATTGTGCCCATAGGTCATATGTCATTATAGGACTCATAGGTCACAAATCAAAATTAGACATAAAGGTTAACACATCATGCTTGAAGGTCACATAAAGATATAAAGGTACCGTAATAGCTACTATACTCTTCTAGCTGACCAGTCAACCTATCTAACTAGGTTGTTTACTCGTATGTAAAACTTAACGATCATATATTTTAATTTTGCCTTATTAATGTGTGTTAAGTGAATTGTATCATTTTGTTTGGCCAACAAATGACCAAACAGGTAACAATAAGTCATAAGTCATTCATACATCTCACATGGCCACATTACATGTTGTACATGCATATATTCTTTAGTTACAATATTATGTCACAATTTTCATAACATTTCACCATAGCATATCTATTACATCATGTTTCCTTAATAAATCATACTAACATTTCATGCCTTATTCATTCGGCCATGTTAGCTATAAGAATTCATATACATACTCCATTATCTTGATAAAAAATCAAGGACATGATTAGAATATAAAGCCATATGTCACATCATTCATTTGGCTAAAGATGACTATAATGGACATAATACACATATTTACCATTTAAGAACACAATTTAATTATATGTAACCAATTGTGGTTCAAGCAAAAAAATATACATTAAAACATTCGGACAGACTATAATAAAGGCATTCAACTAACATAAAGATATAAACTCATATGAATATTAATTATGCTTATCACATCATATTATGGAATTAATATAAAAATTCAAGCATTCCACATCATAATCAACCAATCTCATTACATAACCACATACACACTTTTGAGACATCAAATTATGCTTATAATGCCATTCAGCCACACCTTAATTGCATACACACAACTTTTATTTTTAATTAATCACATACATGTCACTGTAATCTCTCATTGATTAATTTCCTAATATATACAAATATACATACTCATAATTATGTATAAAGCAAATACACACACACACACATGCACTTGCACTAGGACCATTTGGCTAATAAACATATTACTCAAACCATATCCATTCAATCATATTTATCATCATATTACACAATCATAAGGTCACACAACACTATTTCATAACAATTAATGCCATAAATACACTTTCCATACATATATTCATGCACACATCATTAGGGCACAAACATTATTTGCACAATTCACCTTGACTACACATACCTTAGGTTTAAAATACACTAAACAACTCTATTATGCCTTCTTTTTTCCCTTGTTCTTCAATTTCTCATCTTGCTTAACTACACAACATAGATTCATTTTGTAAAAATTCATATAAATTCATATGGCTTTCAAAAATGAAAACTAACAACATATATGTGCTCTTAAGCACCTAAGGAATGTGGGAAAACTATTAGAACTCAAAAAAACTTACCCAATCAAAATGGGGTTACTATTCACTCTAACCCAAAACTATAAAATTCCTTCGATTTTTTCATGTTCTCTTACCAAAATTGGTGTCTAGAGGCTATAGAGGGGCTAACATTATGTTTAGTTGCTTTGGTTAGAGGTTATTTAGAGGAATGGTGAAAAGAATCTGGAGGTTTTCTTCTCTTAAGGAGTTTTGGCCATGATTAGTAGAATGAGGAAGGAAGATGAAAACTATTTCCTCTGACTTTTTAATTTTCATTTTGACTATTATATAGGCATGTGAATTTTGAAGAAAATTCTAATTTTCTTTTCTCCTTACATTTTTTTAAAACCTAAAACCCTATTTTCTTTCCTTTAAATAACTCCTAAAAATTCATTTAAACCATACCCTATAAGCCTTTAAAAACCCAAGCTCAAAAAGCATAAAAAAAAAACTAATTATAGCACAACTTTTTATCGTTACCTGATTTAGTAAAAATACTTTTTGAAACCCAAAAATTCCAATTCTAATGCTAATTTGAATATTTTATGGTTCAACTAAAACATGGTCACTATTCATGTGAAAATTCCATAAAACTTAATTACTATTTTTAACCATTCAAGTGACTTTGTTTTGGCTTAAAATTTCACCCAAAATTATATTATGATTCATACTTCTATTTAGTAAGATTAGTATAACCCATCCTCAGGAAACATTATTCACATCTCAGGAAGTATTATTCATAACACCGAGATTTTATAGGTGTTACATTTCTTCCCCTCTTAAAAGAAATTTCATCCTTAAAATTACCTGGTTCAAACAATTAAGGGTACTGCTCATTCATTTGAGCTTTGGTTTCCTATGTAGATTCTTCCATGCCATGGTCTCTCTAGAGCATTTTCATTAGAGCTATGATTTTGTTTCGTAGTTTTTTCACCTTTTTGGCTATGATCTTGATTGGTTCCTCTTTATAAGATAGATAAGGTTGTATCTCCACTTCCCCTACTAATAAAACACGTAAGGTGTCGGATTTATACATTCGAAGCATACAAACATGGAAAATGTCATGTATCTACTGAAGTTCATGTGACAAAGCTAATATGTAGGCTTCTGTTCTTACACACTCTATCACTTCATATAGACCAGTATATCTAGGACTTAACCTACCCTTCTGGCCAAATCATAAAGCTTTCTTCCAAGGCAAAACCTAGAGAAATACTTTGTCCCTAACTTTATACTAAATATGTTTTATCTTTAAGTCAGCATAAGACTTTTATATGTCTAAAGCTGCCTTCAATTTGTCCTTGATGATCTTCACTTTTTCATTAACATATTTAATCAAATTTGGCCCTATTAGCTTAGTCTCACTCAGTTCATTCTAGCATAAGGGAGTTTTGTATTCCTTTCATATAGAGCTTTATATAGAGCCATTCCTAAGCTTGCTTCATAACTATTTTTGTAAGCAAACTCAGTTAAGAAAAGGTATCAATCCTAGCTTCCTTTGAATTGGATAGCATAATTGCTCAACATATCCTCAAGCACCTATAAGCTGATAGCATAAGCATCACACTTATAACTTAGCATTAAAATCACTCAATTATAATAAAGTTACTTAGAGGACTCTTTCTAATTGACCATCAGCCTAAGGATGAAATGTCATATTAAAACTTAATCAAACCCAAGGCATTGTGAAGTTTTTTTTCCAAAACCTCAAGTCTTAATTCGATATGATTGAAGTAAGCACTTCATGCAACCTGACAATCTTGTCAATGTACAACTCTATAAGCTTCTCTAAAAAGTAGTCCATCCTGACTGGTATGGAATGTCTTGTCTTAATCAACTAATCTACCATAAACCAAACCAAATCACATCTACTTATTGTCATAGCTAATCTAATAATAAAATCTATATTGACCTTATCCTATTTCAACTTAGTAATTGCTATAAGATTTAACAATCTAAAGGGAACTTGATGCTCAAGATTCACTTATTGATCGGTAAGAAACTTGGCCACAAACTTGGATACATCTCTCTTCATGTATTTCCACTAATAAGAAACCTTCAAATCTTGATATATCTTGGAGCTACTAAGATGCATAGCATATGGAGCATTGTGAACTTCTTGCAAAATCTACTTCTTAAACTCTACCATATCTAGAACACATATCTTGTCATGGTAGTATAGATAACCATCACTCGTAACCTCATACTTAGTAGGCTTTCACTCTTGAATAACACTTATCACACTTATTAGCTTATGATCATCCTTCTAACAATCTTTCACTTGCTATAGTAAATTAGGCTTTACTTGTAACTCACCCCAAAAAGCACCATCATCCATCAAATTAAGCTCAACATTAATAGCTCTCATAGCTAACATGAACTTTCTACTTAATGCATTAGCTTCTCACTAGATGATAATCAATCAAGTAGTCATAGTCTTTGATCAATTCTATCCACTATCTTTGTCTCAAATTCAACTTTTTTTTGTGTAGTATGATACTTCACACTCTTATAGTCCATATAAACATACCATTTTTCTCTAAAAAGATCATGTCTTCAAATCTTCAATGCAAAGATAATAGCTGCAAGTTCCAGATCATGAGTAGGGCAGTTCTTCTTATGGAGCTTCAATTGTCTCAAAGTATATACAACAACCTTGCCCTCTGTAGTCAGAACACACCCTAACCCATTATGAGATGCACATTGTAGATGGTGAAATCCTTTCTAGAAACTAGCTGTACAAGGATAGAAGCTTTTATTAATATCACCTTTAGATTATCAAAACTCTCTTAACATCAGTTATCCTAAACAAACTTGACATCTTTCCTTAACAAGTGATTTATAGGTGTCACATTCAAGTAAAACCCCTTGACAAACCATCTATAACGACTCACCAAAACTTAAGAAACCTCTTATCTCTATTATGTTCCTGGGCAACTTTAATTCCATAATAGCTTTTATCTTGCTAGGATCAGAACAAATACATTCTACAAAAGCTATATGTCCTAAGAAATACACATCACTTATCCAAAACTCACATTTGCTAAGTGTGGCATAAAGCTTCTCTTCTTTCAACATCTGAGAATTGCTCTCAAGTACTACTCATACTTTTCTTTACTCTTTGAGTAAACTAGAATGTCATTGATGAAAACTACCATAAAAAGATCCAATAAGGGTCAAAAGACATAGCCCATCAAGTTTATGAAACCTATAGGAGCATTAGTAAGGCTAAATAGCATTGCCAAAAACTTATAATAGCCATAACATGTTTAAAAAGTAGTCTTGGTCACATCTACCTCTTTAACCCTTAACTAATAATAATTGGATCTCAAATTAATCTCGAAAAACACCTCAGCTCTTCTAAGCTGAACAAACAAATCATTTATCCATTATAACGGATACGTGTTCTTGATAGTCACTTTATTCAAATATTTGTAATCGACACATAATTAAATAGAATCATCCTTCTTCTTAAGAAATAAAATCGATGATCCCTAAGGTGATACACTTGGTCTTATGAAACCCTTGTCTACCAACTCTTGCAACTGAATCTTTAACTCTTTTAACTCTACAGGAGCCATCCTATATAGAGCTATCGATACTAGTGTAGTGCTAGGCAAAACCTTAATATTGAACTCGAGTTCCTATTTAGGTGGTAAACTAGGCAACTCTTATAGAAAAACATCCACATACTCTAACGCCACTAGTATAACATAAGAATTTGGCTCTCTTTTATGTGTATCATACACATGTGCTAAGAAAGCCTAATAACCCTTTCTTAACATCCACCTAGCTGTAATAGATGATAGGATATTAGATAGAAAGTCTGTCCTCTTACCCACAGCTATCATTTTCATCCTATCATTAGTTGTAAGAGATATTCTCTTCTACTTACAATCCACAAACACCTGATACCTAGTAAATCAATCCATGCCTAAGATAAAATCAAACTTATTAAAGGGTAACTCAATAAGATTAGCTAAAAACTTTTGCCTTTATACCATCAAAGGACACTCTTTTTAAATCTTATTTACTATTACATGTTGGTCTATAGGGTTGCTAACCATAATCACTATGTTAAGCAGTTCTAAAATTAACCCCTAATTTTATGCCCATGCAGTGCATATATATGAGTGTGTGGACTTTGGATCTACCAATGCTAAAATAGGAGAATCAAAGAAAGGAAAGGTACCTCATATCACTTTAAATGAATCTACCTCTTCATAAGCTAAAGTGGCATGGTACCTGGCAGTTGCTCTATGCTCTACTCACCTCTCTAATATAGCCCTCTGAGTACTCTATATCCTCTATCCCCTTAGTCAGATCTTAGACCATTGGCTAAAATAGGTGTAGACTGTTACCCCATATCACACTTATTTGGATAGTCTCTAAGGAAATGATTAGCTAAACCACACCCAAAGAAAAATCCTATCTTGGTTAGCCATCACTCTCCTATATTCTTTTTATGGCATATCTAAAACTAAGCCATTAAATTATTCCTAGCTATAAAGACTAGAACACTAACAACCTATAAAAGCTGCTGCTTTACTTTACTCTGAGCTCTTTATCCTTATTTTTGTGATTGACCTTATTTTTGGAACTACTTTGATTGCTCCCCAAGCTAGCCTCTATTTTGCCTCTCCTCACAAAACTAGGCTATACTTATTGAACCCTAGCCATGATATCTCTTCTTTTGATAAAGCAATTATCTCTCTTTTTGTACCTTTTCTATATCATGACTAGTGATACCAATGCAAAGAAATCCCTAATCTTCATTAGAGCTATGTATATCTTAAGCTCTATATTTAGCCCTTTCTCAAATCTCTTGCAGCTATTAGCTTTTATCTATACCATGTCCTTAGCATACTTACTCACCATAGTGAAATCTTTCTTATATTCTAGTATAAATCTATAACCTTGCCATAAATACACAAACTCTTACCTCTTATTATCAAGATAGTGCTCAGTGATGTACTTCTAAAATTCTTCTAAGAAAAAGTCTTAGGTTATATTAGTCTCATTATTATACTCGGTTAAAGCATTGCACCACTTGGAAGTCTCATCTTGTAAAAGAGAAGTCACACAGATAATCTTCTCCTCAGGGGTGGATCTTAATTACTATATAATATTGGTAATTTAGTCTAATCAATATATTACTATATTGGTATCCATCACACCTTCACTACTAAAATCCTCAGCTCCTATCTTTTTAACCCTATTGAGATATGTCTTTTAGAGAGCATGAAGTGCTAGTGGTTGCTAAGCTGGTCAGGGTGGTGGTGGTGTAACCACTATAACGTATCTCAATAGCTACAAAATCTTTTGTAAAAGGACTGGTAGCACTTGTGCTATAAAAGATGCTTGTCTGGCATTACTCTTAGAAATAGATATGGCTTTGTCAGCCCCTTGCCTAATATTTGTCAAAGCATGGCTCTTAACCTCTTCTTCATTATGAGGCATATTCGAACTCATCTTGATCTATAGGCAAAAGAACATATTATAACCCTTCATAACATACCATTAAATGATGCAAGTCTTAAGATGAAAGATACTCATTTGTAATCTTTGAAACTAAGGAATGCCTAAACTAATTTCTAATACCACCAAATGTGACATCCTTTACTTGGACTAATCGTCGAACCTAAATAAAGATCGTACACACTAATGTGCTATTCAAACTTGCTTAACCCTAATTTATAGTTACCTGAAAACTAGAATAAATTAAAACCTTCTTAAATCATATTTAATTATATATTTAACTCTTAAAAGTCTTTAGTTAAATAAATAAAAATTCACTTTAACATTTTAAAACCATTTTAGGAATCCTTGTGTTGAAAATCTAGCGACATAACTACTGTATCAAAACATTATCCTATATAAATAGTAACCCTACAAGTGAAAAAGCACTTCTATAATCATTAACACTAAAAACCCAAACTCATGTGATCCCTTGATCTCTCTAAAACATCCATCATCTCAAATTTTAGCAAAATAACATAACAAGACTAAGCATAACATCCATACATTTAAAAGGAAGTTTTTATGCTTGTTTAAGGATGACAAAACCATATTGAAAATTAGATTAAGCCTAATCCCTCATCAGCTACATATAAGTATCTCAACATGATTACATCGCATAGAAATATATACAGAGTAACAAAAATATCAAAAGTATTGTTTTATTGTCTACAATAGCTACTGAGGCTTTGACTCTAATCTAGATTCTTTTAAACCTATGCATTACAAAAACATACGATGTGCCAAGTAATAGCTTAGTGGTGTAATCAACATAAATTGTGCAAACATTTACATAAGAATGATATATCATAATTGTCCAATTTTCTTGATATTCAAACAGTAAACATGCATTATATGTATTATTCAACATAATAGGAACATAATTATTTAACAAATCATATCATCATAC
>CANXYI010564668.1:0-11338 GCA_948208565.1 Hura crepitans
CAAAGTAAATTTCTAGGATAAGAAATATAGAACAAAGTCAAGGGAAAATGAAAGGCCCTTGGGGAAATCCAAGGATGGGTGACCTCACGGAAAGTGACACGTCTTGCCTGTTTTAAGTAAAAATGGGCAGGGGGTGTTACATCATCTTTCTTCCATTGGGAAAAAGATCGGTCCCCACTCCTTCTCCACTAGAGGACATTTCTATGTTATCTCCAATCAGTTTTATGCCATCTGCTACCATCAACTAACCCTAAAATGTTACTCCCATGAATGGGATCGTGTTTGGTGATCCGATCTTCATTTTGGTGGATTTGGCGCACCATGCTTATTCTAAAGTCTACCTTCAGGTGTGTTTTCGATTCTTTATATGTCCCCTAGCTATTTTAATTGAGTTTTCTTTAGTTTTTATGCTATGAAAATTTTTTGGTTCGATAAGTCCATGTGGACTAAGTATGCTAGGGCACGATTGGTTTGTGCAGACTTAGTTCACTAGGGAAGTTGGTCTATATGAACCTAATCTTCATACCATCCTAGAACTCATTATATGATTATTCTAGATAATTTATCTTATGAAGTCTATGTGGACCTATGGATGACTGTGTTATGTCTGTGTAGACCTATATTTGCTTGCAGCTGTAGTCTATGCGGACTAAGGTTGTTTACTATCCTTAGTTCATGCGGAACTATTTTTAAACTATTTAATATGTACAAACTGTTGTTGACTTTTACTTTTTTTTCTTATGTAAAATGCATCTTAAGTGTGGGGCACCCTATTTGGACCCCAACAATGGTATTCCACAATGTTAGTGGCAGTGAAGAATAAGTTCTGGCAACTGGCTTTCAAACCTTCTTAGACCATATCATAGGTAGAGATTTCCATGGTGACCTGTAGGATTTGAGGGCTTTATTGGACGGGTGGATGGACACCACCCATACCTTCCACTTGCCCTTTGGCGAGATGATAATCACCCCTTTTGATTGGGCCTTTATCACTGGGGTTCCTTGTATAGGATATACGATTACCTTTGATGCCTACTATCATCACCCATCTTTACAACTAGAAGAGGTGAGAGAACTACTAGGTTTTGTTCTCTAGCATACAGCTAGAAGCATTCATTGTATTGACTTATAGGAGAGATGGGGAGAGGAGTCCCCCTTGAGTCAGCTAAAGGTGGACCAGTATACCTACTGCTTCATTCTCTACTTGATTGATACCACTCTCTTTGCCAACACCAATGGCATGGTGTGCCAGAGCTTCCTTCCTATCTTAGAGGAAGTTGACAAGATTGGCAACTAGAACTAGTGCTACTTTTCTCTCTGTTGGATATTTAAGAGTCTAAACATAGCTGTACAGACTAGAAAGAGCCATTAATTTGTTTAGGGTTTCTTGTCGGGTGTGTTGGTAAGCAACTCCCCCTTATACGCTCATGTTTCTTTGGAGCTTTTTTGTGACTTTGTTATTTTTATGTTTCAGGTGTGGGCCTATGACCTTTGTTTATTAGCTCGTCCTTGCGAGTTGGATGTGTCTCATCACTATCCAGTGATAGATAGATGCGTGCAACCTTTTTCGAGTCTATGGGACGTGGCTTCTCTGATATAGCACTACCAATACCTTAGTTCCTGAGTTTAAAATGATGTGAGCATTTCCTGCACATTAGATAAAAAAAGAATCCTTGTTAGTTATTTATTCACATGTGACTAATGCTTACTTGTACAGATTGACTTGGCTTAAAAGGTCTTTCCCATCAATGAACTACCTCTTCCCCTATGTTCCATTAGAGGCTTGTAATTCCACCATCTTCTACTGACTACTCTAGAGATATATTACTGGTTTTTAGGAGAGAGGGTGGTAAGCTGGCATTTGGGGCCTGACATTCACCTTATTCCTCTGAACCCTCCTGACTCAATGTTGTTCAGGAGCTATATAGATGATCTGGAGTTCGTGCAGGGCATAACCATAGGCATTCCAGGGGCAACAATGGTAGAGGATAGTGCTGAGGGCTACACTTCTTGGGCCTCAACTCATTTACTCTCATAGGTTCCATACACATCAAGACCTCCTCTGCCTCAAGTGAGTTTCTTAGTTTTTGATTCCTTTTTGTAACATTTTTTGATTTTTGTGTGTGATATTATAGCCTACTACTACCTCTAGGGCTAGCCCATCCTCATTAAGGAAGCAACCTAGAACCACTCCCAGTTCTCCTAGCTCTCAGTTCTCACCTCCCCTACTCATAATAGAGTTCTAGGTTCATCTGCCAGTCATACCCTTTTGCCTAATGAAGTGATAGGGACCTTGGTAGATGTCCTAGAGCTAAGTTACATGTGTTATGGTGTTAATGGGGAACTGTCTTCTACTTAACTTCATATAGAGGATAGCTAGCCAGTTCCCTTTGAACCTAAGAACACCACACTAGTAAGGTCATTGGGCTTAAGAACACCACACTAGTAAGGTCATTGGGCTTACAACTTGCATTAATTGAGTCCTCTAAGCATTGCATATGCCTTATGTTTCTTTCTTCTAATTAGGTGAAGAAAGCTCTTATGGAGAGGACCACTCGGGTGGTGGAAGCATTTCGAAGGGCCATGATCAATGAGACCCAAGTGTTTGCTATAAGTAGCTTTTTTTGTCACGGTTAATTTGGTGTATGTTGTGCATGTTATGCATGTTATGTAAGTTATATATTTATGTTATATTAATCTTCCACTCTTCCTATAGAATGAACTATTGAGGTAGGTTGCTACCCTACGCAAGGCTCGAAGGAAGGTGAGAGCCTATAAAGTGGCCAAGAAGCTTGTGATCTCTTTTAATGATGAAGACATGGAGGAGGAAGATGATTTCAAGGAATAGGCTAGGATACACCCCCTCCTCTCTCTTTTTTTATAGTTGTCATGTAGGAGAGTAGAATGTGAGGCATCCCCCCTCTTTTGGTTGGGATAGGAATTGTCAGTTCCTATTTTCAAACTTTCCAACTTTGTATGCACATTTTAATACGTTTACCTTTAGAGTTTATTTATCATGGGTGCCTTATTTTCCTTTGTACACTTGTATGAACTTGGGGTGTTTAAGTCCGTGCAAACTTAAAATAGTTTTAGTTTGAATGGACTTAGATCAACTTAGTCTGGGCAAACATTGCCTAAATATGGTTACGGACCTTGTGTGGTGATGGTGTGGACATGTATCTCTTGGTCCATACAGACTTTGATGCCATTTCTAGGTTCATGCAAATCTTATCGCGTGTTTTGGATTCACATTCCTAGTAGGAAGAGGAATAGGATTTTTGACTTATAAATACCCCCTTTCTTCACCTTCTTACCCCATACTCTCATTATGTCTTCTTTCAACTTGGATTTATTTAAGACTGTGGAATTGAAGGCCTTTTGGGCTTCCCCTATCCGTGCCTCCTTTTCTTCTCTTAGGTTTCTAAGGAAGGTTCGAATCGACCCTAATTTCTTAAATACTGTAACGCAGCATTGGGACCCTATCTTCCATATTTTTGTCTTTGGTCAATAAGAAATTTATCCAACCTTGGAAGAATTTGCTACCATTTTAGAGTATAAAATTACTCTAATTACCCCTTTGACTTGCCTTCTTTTAAAGACCGCTACCCTATGGATATTGTCCTTGCTTTGGGCTTCTCTCCTATCATGGCTCAAAAAATAGTGCCAGTGGTAAGCTTGATTTCTTTGCAAGCAATTTTAGGCTATGCCTAGTAAATTCCTATTAGCTCAATGGAATGGGCAAAATGTATTTTGTTATGCCTTCTTAGGAGTTGGCTCATCCTTACTTCCTAAGATGAGTCTTGCGATTTCAAAATCCTTCACCTTCTAACTGCGACATGCTACAGCCATAATCCTTTTGGCATTTTTTTGGCCGAAATTGTTTGAGGTTTAAATGTGCTAAAGAAAGGGGATATTGATTTCATAGATGGGAGTTCGCTTCTCTTGTAGGTATGTGTCATGGACTTTAACTTTGTTGTGACCTTAATTTTTGCTTAGTACACCTATAACAGTTTTTGCACTAGCAGGTCTACCTAATTTTTGCTTAGGTGGTCTTTTAGGGATTTTTCAACCTAATGGCTCTCTTTTCTTTTTTCTTTTTTTGCAAGATTTGGTTGTAAGAGAAGTTGATATTGCTCATTCCTCCATCAAAAGACTTTGGGTGAAGTATGGCTTATGTCATTATTGTGAGAGGAAGCTTGTAATATAGTGTGATTCACTTAACCAATGGATTCTATGGCTTGATATGGCTATCATAGTGCGATGGAGATGTCCTTAATGGAAAATCAGCCATTTTACTCTCTCTTGCCATGCTAGTTGTGTTCCCTTGATTGGGTTAAGGCATGCTACCCTTTACATCCCCTCACACATCTTACAGCAATTTGGTCTAGTATAGAGGACACCTTCCAAGCTCCTAGGATTTCATGGTGGCCTTTTAACTCATCATTTCCTACACTATTTCCTTAACTTATGGTAACAATGCACCCTCCTGTGGGACATGCTTGATTATACAATTGATGCTATTAATATAGATGAACATTAAAACAAGTGGATCTTGAGTGATGCTAAAGACAATAGAACATTAATGTTAAAAAGGAAGAATGAGGATAATGTTTCTAATTTTGAAAAGAAACAATATATATAGAATTTAGTTACTTGTATAGCCCCTTCCTAAATGGGAATTTACATATTAATGATCATGACCAAAGCATTTTTATCATTAAATGCATTTAAAACTAGGCCCATTAATCTTGGCAAATGTATTAATTTCTATTAATAGTACTATCATTACCAATTAGCCTTAAAAAAGGGTTTTCTTGATTGGACATTTTCTCTCAAATCCACTAATTTTTGCATAAAGTGCCTTATTGGGTTTTCACCTCATCGAGGTGTCCTAACTTTTGCCTAAGTAGCCCTATTCAAGTTTTCAACTTAGTGGACTTTTTTTTAATAGAAGTACTTCTTCAGTCTATCTGTATTGACTGGTTTTGAGAATTTGTTACCCTCTAAATTTGAGATCTTGATGCCCCTATGCTTAAGCACTTTCTTAACCATATATGGACCTTCCCAATTAGGTTTGAATTTTCCCTTAGGATCTGATAATAATGGTTTGATCTGTTTTAGTACCAAATCGCCTTCTCATATTGTTCTAGGCTTGACTTTCTTATTTTAAGCTCCCATAATTCTCTTTTCATACAATTGCATATGGTAAAAGAGCTTTAAGTCATTTTTCATTAATCAATGCCAACTGCTCATATCTACTTCTAGCCCATTTTGCTTCAGGTATGTTTACTTCTAATACCACCCTTAATAAGGGTATTTCAACATCAATTGGTAGTACTGCCTCTATACCATACACTAGTGAATAAGGTGTAGCCTGGGTAGTGTCCTCAAAGTTGTTTTGTATCCCCATAATATAAATAGTAACATATCTGCCCAATCCTTATAAGTGACAATCATATTTTGATAATCTTTTTTGATGTTTTTATTAGTAGCCTCTACCGCTCCATTAGCCTGAGGTTAATACGAAGAAGACTTATGATGTTGAACCTTGTTCTTTAGTGTAAGTTGTCTAGTATCTCCCTAAAATTGTACCCCATTATCTGAGATGATCAGTTACGGCAATCCATACCTATAGATGATATTTCTTTCAATAAATTTTCCCGTCCATCTTGCCCTTAATTTATTAAAAAACTCTGTTTCAATCCATTTAGTGAAGTAATCCACTGCTACCACTATGAACTTATGCCCCCTAGTAGCTAACAACCTTATTTCTCCAATTATATTGATTCCCCATATTGAAAATAGCCATAGAGATGACAAGCTAGTTAGGTCATTAGGAGGCACATGGCTTAAGTTCCCATATACCTAGCACTTATGGCACCTTTTCATGAAATTGCAACATTCTAATTCCATTATCAGCTAGTAGTATCCTAATCTTATGATTTTCTTTGCTAGATTCCTTCTATTCATGTAAGGACCGCATACCCCCTCATGTACCTCCTCGAGTGCTCTCTAGGATTCCATTTTGTTTATACATCTGAGTTGTATGTTATCCACTTGTCTTTTGTACAACATGCCTTAGAACTAAATAAATTGAGTGGATAATTTTTAGAGGGCCTTTTTGTCTTTTTCAGTTGTGTTTTTGGGGTATTATCCTGTTTCTAGATAGGTTTGGATATCATGGTACCATGGTAGTTCCTGATAAGGCAACTCAGTGATAGAGCTGACTATTCTAGTATAGGTGGGAAACCTTATTTTGCTAAAATACATCAACTTAGGCAGATCCCTTTTAGTAAGGTTTGACATTAACATTAAAGTGGCTAAAGTATCTATAACCTAGCTTTGTTCTCTAGGGATGTAGTGAAAAATGCATCGATTAAACCTTTTAGCAAGGTCCATAAGTATTCTAACATATTTGCATAGGTTTTCATCCTTGACTTCCCACTCAACTCTTATATGTAGATGACCAACATTGAGTCTCCGTCGACATCAACCACTTTTTCCCCTAGCTTATATAGAGTTTTGAGACCATAGACGCATGCCTCATATTCTGCCATGTTGGTAGTGGTTGGAAACTCTAATTTTCTTACCAAGAACATCTGTTCACCTTTCGAACTATTGACCAGTACCTCGGCACTTGCTCCTTTTTGGTTAACAGCCCCATCAAAAAACATTTTCCATCCTTCTTGGTATATCACCCCTAAGTGCTCATCTGGAAATTCATACTAATCTTGTTGTTCTTCAACCGGGTGTTGGGCTAGAAATTCTGTTATGGCTCATCCTTTTAATGGTTTTCTTGGTAATATAAGAGATGTCAAACTCTTGAAGGAGTAGAATCTAACATCCCATCTTTCCTACCAAGGATGGCATAGTTTGTAGGTATCTAAGTGGGTCATGTTTCACTACTACCTCTACTTTGTAAGATTAGAAGTAATGACACAGCTTTTTTGATTCCCAGATTGTCCCCAAACATATTTTCTCTACTTTTATGTATTTCTATTCATATGGGACCAATTTCTTGCTTAGGTAATAAATCGCATTTTCTATTTCAGCCTTATTTGCTTGCGCAATTAGTGATCCTATCGAGGATCCTTCTATTGCTAGATATAAGATTAAGGGCTTACCAGGTTTTGGAGGTTTGAGAATTGGAGGATTAATTAGATATTGCTTGATGAATTGGAAAGCTTTCTTGCAATTATTATTCCACTCCTTTGACTGTCCTTTGTGCAATAGGTTGAATATAAGTTCACAAACTACTGTGAGTTTAGATATGAACCTATTGATATACTGAATTTTGCCTAGAAACCCCCTGACTTCCTTTTTTGATTGTGGTGCAGGTTTGTCCAAAATGGCCTTCACCTTGTCTAGGTCGACTTCAATCCCCTTTTTGCTCACTATAAACCCTAACAATTTTACTGATGTGACTCTAAAGATGCACTTCTTAGGGTTGAGCCTCATGTTGAATTGGTCCAGCCTTTTGAAGAACTTTTCTAATGCTTTGAAATGTCCTTCCCTTTTTTATGGATTTTACCATCATGTCATCCATGTAGACTTCAACTTCTTTGTGCATTATGTCATAGAACACCTTCGTGGCCATCCATTGATAAGTAGCTCCCATATTCTTTAACCTAGAAGGCATTACCTTGTAACAATATACACCCTAATTTATTATAAAGGCAGTATTGCATTTGTCTATTACTTTCATCAAGATCTAATTGTATTTAGAGAACTCATCAATCAATAAGTACATAGCGGCCATTGCTTCACTATCTACCAATACATCTATAAAGGGAAGGGGAAAGTCATCTTTTAGACATGCCTTGTTCAGGTCCCAGTAATCTATGCATATCTTAACCCTCCCATCCTTCTTGGGTACTGGTATTATATTGGCGAGCCAAATGGGGAAGACAATTTCTTCGATGAACTTTGCTTCAAGCAACTTGACTACATCATCTTTTACTTTCTTTGCCCATTTAGGTCTCATTCTCCTAAGCTTCTATTGTACTAGAAGGGCATGATTATGCACTAGTATAGCATGTTTTGCAATTTCCCAATTGATCCCAACATGTCATCATAATTCTAGGTGAAAATCCTTTTATATTTCTTTAGCAATCTATCAAAATTTTCTCTTTCTTCGACAGTAGTATCATGGGTAATTAATACATTTCTTGGTTTTCCATTGGTCCCAATATTAAAATGATTAGTTTTAATGCAATTAATGTAAAAAATGCTCATGAAATAAACATTTGTATACATATTACCATCAGGAGAAAGATCACACATAATCAAATTCATCATACATCTTATTATAAAGTAAATCATCTGCCTCAAAGAGGTCACAAAGGTACAATCCATCTATAAATAAATCAAAATTTTCTAGCTCAAGCATGTCCTCTAGGAGGGTATGATAGACTTCTTCAGCAGCTAGTGGCTTCAGGAACACTTCCTCTATCCATTAAACTTAAGATTCCCTGATTCCCAATCCATAATGTTGGCAAAAATCTCAAACCCATACTTTTTATGGCAAGTTTTGAGGTCCCATCATACTTGATACCCTTCTATTTGACAAAATAATCCCCTAATGAACTGACTTGCCTTAGGCTTTGTATCCTTTTGGGTATATAGGCATAGAGGTTCAATAACACATTGTAAGTTTTTCCTTAAACTAGCTCTTGGGAAAAAACGCATCCTCTTTCATCATTTTAGACACAAACGGGTCCATGTAAACCATATAAATCCTTATAATATGGAATCTATTGAAAGGTTGATTAGTGATAGCTAGAATGGAAACAACATGATCGACTTTGGCCTTTATAGTGATAATGTTGCCTTTATATGGGAACTTAATCATTTGATGTAGAGTTGAGGAAACTCCTCCTAGCTTGTGGAACCAAGGCCTTCCTAATAGGACAGAGAAGGTAGCAGGTATGTCAATAACTATGAACTCAACTTTGTCAACAACTGGTCTCACCTGCAACTTAACTGTAAAAGACCCTTTAGCTTGTCTTCTAGTGTCGTCATAGGCTTTTATAGTGATACTAGAGGGTAATAGATCCTCTTTCTTAATCTATAAACCAGCTAGGATATTAGTAGGGCAAACATAAAAGGAGGAGCCATCATCCACCATTGCACAACCCGTTTTCTTCCCATTCACTTTGGCTTTAATACAGAGGGGTTTATTATGCATCCTTCCTTTTAAAGGCAAATCTATGTCTGAGAACATAATAAGGCCTGTATTGCCCATTTTCATCACCTCTACAAGCTCATCCAGTATGGTAGTTGTGGAAATAGAAACTTGGCCTAGGGCTTCAACCACTTTTTGCCTATGGTCTTTAGAAGACATTAGCAAATCCCAGATGCTATTATTGGCTTGGGTTTTCTTAAGTTGCTTTAACACCTCTTCGTGCTTATCTATTCCTGATTCTAGTTCTTTTTCTAGTAGGATCCAACCATTCTTCTTTATTTTTTCCATTATTTCTCCCTCAACCCATATTAGATCTCTCTTAACCTCTTTAAAATCCTCATCAGAGGATTCATCCTAGAAATTCTTGCGCTCTCTGACCTTACGGTCACTCTCACTATCCCAAAAACTAGTCATTAGGATTGATTCACTCACCCTCACTCCTGCTTCTATAGCTAAGTCGGACCCATAGATTTCACTAAGCACATAATCTTCAGGTAATCTAGATTTAAGGAGGCATGTGGTGTGATCTTTTGGCAAGGGGTTTGATAAAGTTTTCAGGTCAGAGATCTATTTTGAATTGATAAGATCTTGGATGGCTCTCTTGAGGAGTTCATAGTTGTCTATAAGGTGTCTAGTTCTCTAATGATAAGCATAATATTGATTGTGCCTATAATTGGGAGGTAATGGTCCATTGAATGGCTAGTGTGGAAGTGGTTGTAGCTTCTATTCTTTAGTGAGCTTCTTTAAACACCATGATAATGACTTACCTAGATTTGAGTACCTACGGGCTTGAATTACATATACCTCTGTAGTCTTAGTTGAACTACTAGCATTTTCGTTTGCAAAAGTAGGGTTATTGCTTGATCTCTTATAACCTTTGTTCTGATACCTAACTTCATGGTCAATAGCAATGTCTTTCAGTTATTCCTAGGTAGTAATGCCTTTAATAGTAAGCCCATTATTCATGTAACTATTGGCATTTCTAATGAACTCCTTGATCTGGTTGATATCTTCAGGCTTATTTCTCATTTCAAGATCTTTTCTCTCTACCTCTAGAGATAGTTAGAAAAACTTTCATTGGGCTTCTACTTAATTAGCTCTAGATCTTTCAAGGTAATATCAACACTAGCATTATTGGCATATTGCTTGTTGAATGGTCTTGCCAACTCATTTCAGTCCTCCTTGACCCTTCTCTCTTGATAGTGATACCAGTTTAGAGCTTGGTCGATGAGAGACATACTAAATAGGCTTACAATTTGCTCTTCTGTCAAATGGGTGGCTCTTATGGCTACTCCACACTATTTTAGATGAGTAAGAGGATCGAAAGTTCCATCAAACTTGCTTAAATCAAGCATTTTGAACTTATAAGGTATTGAGTGATCGGGCCTTAGATTGATGTCATCCAGGTCAACATCTCTGCCTCTAGTTACTAATTAGGATATGGCCTCTATCTTTTCATTTAACTTTTTTAGCTAATCATTTTTTGGTGCCTTAGGAGGGGGTACCCTGTTGAAAGCCTTTACCACCTGTGGTATCTCATCATTAGATGACTGGTCATCCTTAGGCTCTCCTGCTATCTCCTTCCCCTTGTTGGTACCCGAAGTCTATCCTACCTCTTGTGGATTTTGCACATGGGATAGAGCATTGGTAATTAGTGCCATCATTCTCCTTTCCATCTAAGCCATTGCCTCAATGAATATAGCTGTAACGCCCCCATCTGTCTCTACCTGAAATAGATCGAAAGTGTTACTTCCCACTCTTAAGAATCCCTAAAACTTATTCCATCATATATTCCTTAATTACTTCTTAAGTTCATCCATCTAAATATCCCCCTGTCACTATCAGACATTTTATAAATTTTAGGCAGCATGATTGCTACCTGAGTAACACTACCCTGGTAAACCTGTAGAGAAAACACACTTCTAAATACCATCATCATCATCCACCAATTCGGGATCCTCTGGTCCTCCAGAATTCACAATCAAATTACATTCACATCACAACCCCAGCAACAGGGTGTCTAATCCATCAACATATACATATATATACAGTATTGTCTAATACTTTTAGTAGGTATCACTGTCATAAATACATAACTACAGCTTTTATATTCTGCATCATTGACCCCTACCCACTCTGACTTATACATGAGTG
>CANXYI010564698.1:0-13877 GCA_948208565.1 Hura crepitans
TTAATTAAGTAAAATATAATTAATAACAATATTAAACAAAATGACAAAAATTAAGAATATTAAAAAATTACAATAAAAATTATTATTACAAAGAAAGTAAAAAGAAAAAAAAGGAAAAGGTGAACTGTTGGGCTTAAATAGCCCAAGCCCAGCAGTGGTAAATAGCCCAACCCAGCACAACTCTAGCCTAGCCTCAGTCTGCAGCCCATAGAGCAGCAGCCTAGTCCAGTAGCTTGGCCCAATACACCAACAGTCCACTAACCCCGGGAGAAAAAAATCAAGCACAGTAAAAAAAACCTACTATAAACAGTAAATTAATAGTAAAATTGCTGTTCATTAAAATTGCAAGAATGACACTGCAGAAATCTATAAAACCCAAATCTGTATAAAGGAAAAAGGGGGGGAACATATAGAGAAACCCAGATCTAGGGATGAAAAAAACACAGACAAGAAAGAAAAACACAGAAAGAAAAAGCTAAGAAAGGAGAATAAGAAGAAACATTAATAAAGAAGCAGCAAAGATAAGCAGAAAGAAAGGGCATTATAAAGTAAGAAGGCAAGAAACAACATATCATCAAAGAATAGAAAGCTCCAGACAAGGTAATATAGCAATACTGTGATTGATTTTCTCTTTAATATCTTAAAGTTAGTAATGAATTTAACATATTAAAGGAAGTTAGCTATAATGTGTTATTGTGATCTATGTGATTTGCTGTTCAAAAGCTAATCCTTATGTTATTTATAAAAGTCAAAATTGATTTCTTATAAGACAAAAGGATGGTCAGTAATAATCCCTACGGTTTCTAAGCTGTGGCTGTGTTTTTTTAAAAAAAAAATAGGAAAGGCAAGCTAATATTAAAAAGGGAAAGAATAAAAAAAATAACTAGTGGTCCTCAAGATCTACATTCATACATATTGCATATTAAGAGTTACTTAGGAATTTACCCTATTCCTAAAAATGGATAACTATCAATTGCATGGTTAAGACTAGTCAATGAAGTATTTAATAAGGTAACTAATCACACTATCTAGTAATAGGATACCAGAGATAGTGTAACAATCATAGGCTAATCTTTCAACTGATATACGGTTGAAAGTACAAAACTTAGAAGCCACCAGCATATTAAATACCCATAATGTCTATACAACTAATACTGCTAACACCTCAGAAAAAGGATGGAATACCTAAGTAGACTCAAAATTGCAAATTTCATGTAGCCCTCAATCATCATTAGACCCATGCAAAAGCAAAAAATAAAAATAAAAAAAGAATAAAGTTTGTCAAAAACATAAAAGAATAAAAATCCTTATAAAAGAAAAGGTATGCCATGGAAGCCAAAGAGAAGCAGAAAACAAAACAGAGGTGAAATTTTAAGAAAAGAATAATAAAATTAGGGATGTAGATATAAAATTTATTTTAGGAAAAAAAATTGAAAAATAATTTTGACAAGCAATAAACAAAGAAACACAAGCCAACCGCAAACATAAGAATTAGATTAAAAAAAAAAAAGCAATTTCAGCATCACAAATAATTCATCCACCATAAACCATGACCCCCAAGAGACAGTAGTAAGAAAAACCTCCAACAAACATTTAAACAGAAGAATAATGAACTAAAAATAGAAGAATAATGAACTAAAAATGAATAAAATAAACGAAAAATGGGTAAATTCTCATTTAGCAATAGAAGTATAAATACATAGGAATCAAATACATTTCAACCAAATAAATCATTTGATTTCCTTCAAATAAAATAAAGAGAGGCAAACAAATGGTAAATATGAGAAATGTTTGTAAAAATTCAATTTTTTTTTTGAAATAGAACATCAACTCAAATGCATGCAAACAATACAGAAGATACCGAAGCCAATAAGAGTCAAATAAAGATAAAAAAATAAGTAAAAATGAAAGAAATGATTTTTTAGGAAGAACATTTAACACTAAATAGAGGAACAATCAAAACACAAAATGTAAAAGTCATTTGTCCCAAAAAACTTAAAGATCTATACATACAGCATATTAACTCAAATGTATACCGAAATTATACATGATACCAAAATAAACAAAAAAAACCGAACACAAAAAAAAAAAGAAATCATCAAATAAAGAAAAATGAAAGAATAGACTTTTAAAAAAGTTGAATATTTTGATAATTAAATAGAAAAACACACAAATAACAAAAAAAATAGTTGAAAGAAGGCTTAAAGGAGAAGAAAACTTAGCTCAAGAGGCAAATATCAATAGAAATAGAGAAATGTTCAGAGCCATAGAAACCCCCTTTTTGCTCTTAGATTCATCCTTAATTTTTCTCCTCAATATGCAAATAGAAAAAGGAAAATAGATTAAAGAATCAAGTAGAATAAGAAAAATACACAAGAGAACTAACATACTTACAAAACCAAAGTAACTCGAAAAAGCCTCCTCTTTCTTCTTCAACCTTTCTCCCTGCCTTCGTTGGTCATTTTTGCCACACAAAAGTCAAATCCAATCTCCTTCTTTACATCGAAGAAGAATAACAGAGCATGTAGTTATGCTCTTCTCTATTTTCAACATCAAAACACATTTTTAGACTCAGGATTATGATGATTAAGAAAAGCAGTAGCTATTGAAAAGGGATTTTTGACAGAAAGGGAAGTAGATCTAAATAGAGACGTAAGAAGAAAAATGATCTAAGGTGAAGAACTAGTGTTTTAGAAGGAGAACAGAATAAGAGAAAAGATCAAACAAGAAGACTTAATAAGGAAGAAGGGTCAAAGGGAAGTGAACAGAGAAGAGACAGAGAGGATTCTTCTAGAGAAGAAAATCAAGGCAGGAGATAGGAAGTGGCCAATAAAAGAAAGAAAACTACTGGAGAAGGGAAAAGTGATATCGGCAGGAGCATGTAGAAGAAGCTAGGGAGGATGGCTTTTATAGGTCACTAAAAGGCCATTTTGCCTTTAAGGGTAATGGGCAATAATGCATTCTGTAGGGGCATTTTGGTCATTTCGTAAATAGGGCATGATTTAAATGATTTGGGATAAATTAACCCACAAATTAGTTATTTTTTAGGACCAAAATTTAAATTAAAAATTTTAGAACAAAAAATAAAAGGAAATCTAATCCTTAATAAAGAAAATGAATGATTAATTTAGATTTTATTAAAGAAAATACTAAAATGTTACTAAACCATAAAATCAATTATTGTAAAGCATGTACAAATCCATGGTTATGAAATAAGTAAAAACAAGATTTATTAAATTCTTAAATAAAAATTAACGCATACGTTTAAATTTGAAATCTTTAAAATATATATATATATAGAAAAATTTTGCTAAGTAGAATATTTAAAATAACTGTCATAATTAGGACATAACAAGACAATTAAGTAAATAATATATCTAATCACAAGTTAAAAATGAATTCCAACATATAATGATAAATAAATATTCAATCATAAAAATCAATTTAAATATTTCATAATAGGTATTATTTAAAATGGACTTGAATACCCGAATAATAAGTTAATCATCGGTATAATAAAAATAAGAGTAAAAATTTTTTAGGGGTATGATAAAAGGCATTATAATTTATTCCATGTATGTTTATAGAATAATTCAAGGATTAATACGGATATATACTTAACAAAAAAGAAATATAAGAGTATTAATACTAAACATAATTAAACTTACAAATTTCTAAGATATTCAAAAGACAATTATACAATGAGGATATAAAATTTAGTAGATTTAATTCTAATAGAAGCTATCGAATTTATATAATAGATAATTAGCAAAATACTATTAGAGTTTAGTCTATTATATTAATAAAGCAAGTATTGATAATCAAACATTCACACGTAGTTATTAAGTTTTGACTATCTAAATATTTCAAAGCCATAAAGAAAATATCAAATTTTAATATGATAATATATAGGAATGAATGCTAATAATATTTGTTATAAAGATACTAGAAATTAAATTAGTCACTCCAATAAATGACATGTTACTCGGCTCTTTAGCATACACATCATCAGGCCCTAGGTTATGATAAATTATAAACATTAATTGAAAGGGATATAACCACTTTGAAAATTGATGAATTATTCTATCTAAAGTGTTTAATAATCAATAATTATTATTTAAATAAACCCCATATAAAAATATACATGGTATAAGGTGCCTAATACCTTCCTTATACTAGGATTACCTAAAACCTAGAAACTAGACCAAATTGTTTAGGTGACCAACTGCACCTTAATCAGTTGGTGGTGACTCTCAATTTCATCTTATAATCACCATGTCACTTGGGTCCCCTCTTAGGATTACGCAGTCGGGGACCGGGTCATGACATGGTATGATGTGGAGTTTAATACTCATAAAATTGATGTCTTATTATATATAAGGTCATGAAACCTAAACATGTGGTAATGGTACTTATGTATGGGTATAGGTTAAAATGCATGTTATTATGCTTGTTACAATGAATAATTGAGTATGTGTATATTTTTTAATGATATATGAGCACTTTATGCATATGATTTATTTTAATTATGTTAAGAGCAATTATGTTGCGATTATGGACATAATGTGGCTTTTGGGCTCTTTAAGGCAAGTATGTGCATAAAAAATGCATAATTATGTGAAATTCATAATGTATGCATATGTGTGATAGTAAATGATTCACTTGACATATTGCATAAATGCATGCTTAAACTGTCATATTCAAGTTAAAGTGATTACACCACTAAGGGAAAGCTTAGCGCATTACCTATTTGTGATACATAAGTAACAGAGCATCAGATTAGAGTCAAAGCTTCTACCTCATAGGACATCACAAAGACTACCCTTCTAAGGTACTTTTTGTTTCATTTTGTAAAATGATGTTGATATAAATATAATTAGTGATGCCCTTGTGATTTCAGAGGGCTTGGGCCTAATATGTAAAACTTGGGTCGGTTTTGTAACTAAAACAGTATTTATTGTAAAAGCTTTATATTTCTCACATGAATATTGTATGACTCTTGATGTTGCATGTGAGAATGCTATCGGAGATAAGCCTAAGGCTCTATGTTTTTTTTATGACTTTAGAGGGTCAAAATGACCCGTTTGGAGTTGAGATGTGTTGTACGTGAATATAGATGTGTTTTTAATAGGTTTACTATTTAGGAATGTGACACCTCCTACAAGATTCCCACAAAAACTCGGTAAGCGGCGCAGTTCTTGCTAGGTCACCTATCCCAGCATTTCCCTATGGTTCATTCATTTAATTTTTACCAAATTTTTATTATTTGTTTTAGCTTAACTCCAAAACTCAATCTGTCTTTTTCTAGATTCAACTTAAGGTCACACAAGTCTAATCATACCACAAATAGACATTTCCAAGCTTCAATTTTTTTTTACTTACATCCAATGGCATAACAGTTGTTTGTGTGACTAATCACAATTCTTAACATCTGTAAAACACTTCTATAAAATATTCCACATCTCCTGGACCCATCTAATCCCCAAAATATACACCTAGCACTATCATTCTATCAATCAGCAACACAGGCCTTAGGCCATAATCAAAAAATCACAGATATAGAGCCTCAAGCTCACATACCATAAACACCATATGAATAGAATCACACATTCAAATCACATCCTATATTATATCTATAACCTCTCTATATAGTACCCATTCCCCACCTATGTACATGAGTGTAAATAAATGCAAACTAGCTATATAATAACCTTCTAACTTATCCTCTGAACTTACTTACACACATTACGAGGCTATCTGCTGATAAAGATTACCTATGCACTAAAATAGGTATGCTGAGTATATAAGTGGTGGACTCAAGCATTTAAATCATGTCATATAGGTTATCATACATTTATAGAATAATAATATCCATTTATTCAGTTAGGTTATTATACCAACAATTAACAATACATTTATCCAAATGACCACACTACCCTTATATACCTTTATTAATTACTCATTCAAATAATGTCTCAAGATTTCATATCTTATTTATGTTCTCCATTATCAGTGATAATATTAATTAAGTCAAGTGATTAAACCACTAGTTAAATATTTTTGCCAAATGACCAAAATACCCTTATACCTGTATATACCAATTAATCACTTATTTATTCATTCATATGCAAGTAAACTATTAATTTAAGCCCCTTCTAGTAATAATATTTAATAACATGACTATCAGGCTAATAAAGTTCATGTGAGTAAAAATTTAGCAAAATACCCTTTTTACCTGTACATAACAGATTTCCATGTATTTGATCATTTAAAAGCATTAAATTCATGAATTTAAGTCATTTCCAATAATAACAGTTAAGGAATTGAGTTATCAGATCAATAAATATTATCAATGCAAAAATTACCAAATTACCCCTGATGGTTTATACTAGTTCTCATTCAGATAGTCATGTCAAAACATACATTTTATTATTTTCCAACATCACCATTATTTCATTTATTTTTTGTTCATTTTAATTTAACTTGCTCGACTAGGTAGATGACACTTACATGCATTGGACCTAGAGGAAAATAAAATATTATGCAGTGATCCATATTTTAAACCCCGATCGCTACACCATTCTGATTAAGTCATAGCACCAAAGGTGCAAATAACAAGATATGGTCTATCTAACTGACTAGTACAATGGTCCTCTAGGACCTTGGCCACTATATCGGCTATGTTTAAAGATCAAGGATGTCACAAACTAGTATGCCTAGCAAACTGGTTTGTTTAACCAACTAGTGTAGTGGCCCTCCAGGACCTATGCCGCTGCACTGATAAAAAATCAAGTGAATAGGTTTAAAGATTGAGGATGTCACAAACTAGTCTGCCTAGTATACTAGTTTGTTTAATTGACTAGTGTAGCGGCCCTTTGAGACCTACATTGTTGCACTAGCAAAATGAGGTGAATGGCATTAAGTGTGCAAAGGCATATGAATGTCTATCTAATAAACTAGTACAGTGGCTCAAAATAGACCTAGGCTGCTGTACCAGCCCTGCCTTCAAATCAAACAATGTAACAGCTGCTAAAAACCCCTAAGTTAACCAGTCAACCCATCAAGTGGGTGTCTAACTAATGGGCTATTAATTCAATTTATGTTCGTTCCTTCATAAATTATCTTCTTATAATATTTAGAAATGAAAAATAGTCAGTTATGAATTTTATTGTATAGTTAAATTTTAGCCCGATCCGGTATGGCCATAATTAGGCTATACCAGGTAAATTCCTAATATTATTTTCAAGTACTATAATTGCCACTAGTTAAGGTATATTATGCTTGATTTTATTCCATAATTATTTCTCATATAATTGCCAGTTACTGTCTAGTAGAATTTTTTTTATTTAGGTAATGGTTAAACTGGACAGTTATAGGTCATTACATCAAGTTTCAAAGGCCTATTCTGGGTTCATTTCTTAACATTTTTCAGTGCAATTTTCACCATTATTTTCACAATGTTCATAGGCCCTAAGCCATATAATCACTAAGCCATTTATAAGGCCAATACATAGGTATTATGGCCAACATATGCAATCACAAATAATAACCCTTAAAGGCACATTTAGAGGCTCATTTTACAAGTACATTTCATGTCCACTTTAAACTCTCTTTTAAACCATTTAACTTGAGTTCTTGTTCAAGTATTAACCATTCACTTTTAATTCATTATCAAGCATTCATGTATATCATAATTATCCTATATCCAAGTCTAAATCAAGCTAAATAAATGTAACCATTTCAAGTCTACAACATCAAACTTAAAAGCAATTATTCATTTCGAATAAAGCACTATAGGTTAGCATTGTCCTTGCCAATGCTCTCGGGTACATTGATATAAAAGCCATAATCATACACTTTTCCATATTTCCTTACACATTCAATTACTTGCACATGCTCCTAACACATATATGCATTTATAACGATATTTTATGCCAATTTAGATAGTCCAAGCATGGTGTATGTCTCAGCCATTACCTACTTTACAATCATACATACAGTAATCAAGCCATCTACTTATCACATAATGGTTTCACATGTCCAAGAGCTATCCAAATGGATAATTATACTCACACACACATAGGTATATACATATTAAGAACCTTAACACCATGTTCCACACTAAATTAAGCATTATACACATACATATTGCCCACAATGCTCTCGACTAGCTAGGGTTCACCCATGAAGGTCAAGTTTTCATCAACCAACTCCCAATTCAACACTTAATTGCCCATTTATCCCTACAAAGTTCATATAAACTAAGAAATGTAGTCATTTATACCTTAATTCAACATCACTAAAGTATGGTTCCAGTCCTATATAGGTTATATGGCATGAAGAAAAGGCTTGAATTCACTTACCTTGCAAGAGCACCCTTGTCAAACCTTCAATCCACAAGCTGTCCATCCTTCCACAATGGTTCCTCCTCCCTTCTTTAAGCCCACCTTCACCTCAATTCACCTTAAACATAAGCCACATATCCCCACAATTTTTAGGCACCCCAAATACCTATTTTCTAGCTAAAAAATCTCAAGAAACCCAAAGAAAAATAAGAAACTCACCTACAACACCCTTACTGGACTGTTTCTATCCAAGAAACTTTGAGGAATTTTAATTAATTCATGAGAGCTATTTTTACCTCTATTCTTTTTCTGGAATTCTCCTAATATATAGAAATAATTTTTAGTGGCATCATTTTTCTATAAAAGGCTAAGGAAAGTGATGAAAATGGGGAAATCCTCCTAGGCTGGTATCAGTTCCAACAGCCAAAGGGAGAAAAAAATTTTCTTCCTTGTAAATGGACTTTGCCACTTGTCACCCTTGGTTGACATGTGGCATAGCCCTTAGGCCAGCTGGTATGGTACAGATGGGTCTCGGGACGTGTCGAACCATCCTAAAATGACTCAATTTTTGATATAATTTTAATAATTCACCAAAATTCACATGGACCTCAAAAAATTACACCATTTGTTTTAAAATTCATATTTTAATCCCCTCTACATGTTTATAAATTTTTGTGGCCAATTCCATCGATAGGATAGTTAACCACTACTTAAATTTGCGTGCTAATCTCAAAAGTTATGAGAATTTGCAAATGACCTCGAAATTCAAAAATTCTTTCACCAGTGGACTCCATGGAATTTTTGATCTTCAGGGTCTAGTATTTTTGGGTCCGTCTGAGCACATCCTGGGTCATTCCTGACCCGACTCAATTTTATTACACGAATTAGTAGCTTATCGCCTAAAATGAATTATTGGTTCTGCTAAACTTTTAAATTTTGCCTTTTTCATTCTTTTAAAGCCCCTCAAAGCTTTATGATTAGTGTCGTGGCCTCGATTTATGTGCATGTGACTTGGCACCCTGAGCACACTTCCCGAGTGTAGTGGCACTATTCATGAAGCCTCAATGCACAGGAGTTATAGTTCTTCCCCTTTTAAGAAAATTTCATCCTCAAAATTACCTGAAGCAAGTAACTATGGATATTGAACCTTCATCTATTCTTTCGGCTCTTAGGTAGCTTCTTCTATATTATGGTACCTCCATAGCATTTTAACCAGTGGTATGAATTTATTCCTCAACTACTTCACTTTACAAGCCCAAAATCTAGACCGGTTCCTTTTTATAGCTTAAATCATACTGTACTTTAATGTCTATTAACAGCAGCTTACAGTCTTCCTCTGACCACTTTCACCTTTTCCTTTACATTTCTAATCAAATCAATACCATAAATTTTTATTTCCCTAACTTCACTCCAACATAAAGGAGTTTTGTATCGTCTGCCATATAATGCTTCATATGAGGCCTTTCCTAAGCTGGACTGATAACTGCTATTATAGGGTAATTCTGCCTAAACATAGGTACTGATCTCAGCTACCTTTAAACTCAATAGCATAACCACGTAACATATCTTTGAGTATCTATATCCCTCTCTCTAACTGTCCATCAATCTGAGGATGAAAAGTTGTGCTATAGGCTAATTTGGTGCCTAATGCTTCTTGCAACATCTTTCAAATTTTGGAAGTACAATGAGGATCTCTATTAGAAATAATAGCCATTAGCGCACCGTGAAGTCTGATTATCTCATCCATACTAAAAAAAGTGAGTTGTCTTTGTCAAGCTGTCAATGATCACCCATATATGATCACATTTACCTTTGGTCATAGGTAGACCCATCACAAAATCCATGGTCACCTTTTTCCTTTTCCATTCTGCAGCAATCCAGAAAAAACCTGGTGTTCAGTTTTCACCTGTTAATATATCAAACACCTTACAACACACTCTGCCATGTACCTTTTCATACCATGCCACCAATAATGAGACCTAAAGTCTTAATACATCTTGGTACTTTCAGGGTATATAGAATGAGGAGCTTCATGAGCTTCCTTCAATATTTATAGCCTCAGGTTATCTATACTAGGTACACACAATCTATTTTAATAATATAGACACCCTTTTTCTATCTATTCTAACCCTGTGACCTTTCCCTCTTTGACTTTATCAACCATCTAAACCAATTGCTCATCTTTCATATGAGTTATAACCTTTTATCAATTCTAACCACCTTCTCTGTCTCAAATTCAACTCCTTCTGAGTGAGGATGTATTTTAGACTTTTATGATCTGTATATATGTAACATTTTCCCCTATACAAGTAGTGCCTCCATATTTTTAAAGCAAAAAAATAGCAGCTAGCTCTAGGTCATGGGTAAGATAATTCCTCTCATGTGGCTTCAACAGTCTTGAAGCATACACTACTACTTTTCTATCCTACATTATCACACATCCTAAGCCATTCAGTGAAGCATCACCATACACTATGAAATCCATACCCTATTCAGGTTGAATTAGGATAGGAGCCTCTATCAATATTTTCTTCAATTTCTCAAACCTTCTTGGCATTTATCATCCCACTCAAATCTCACATTCCTTCTAATTAATCTGGTTAAGAGAATAGTAATGATGGAAAATCCTTTTTACACATCTCCTATAGTATCTAGCTAATCCCAAAAAACTTCTTATTTCTGTTACATCCTTCAGTGGTTCCCATTTTAGCACTGCCTTCCCTTTACTAGGGTTAACTCTAATCCCTTCTGCTAAAATTATATGCCTTAAAAATATAACTTCACTCGGCCAAAACTCACATATACTGAGCTTAGCATACAACTATGTCTCTCTCAGAGTCTATAACATAACCCTAGGAGGCTGTTCATGTTCTTCTTTGGTTCTAGAATACACCAGAATATCCTCTATGAACACCACCCCAAGTTAGTCAAAATAAGGTTGAAAACCTATTCATTAGATCCATAAAAACTACTGGTGCATTAGTGAGCCTAATGGCATCATTAAAATTTCATAATGCCCATACCCCATTCTAAAAGCAGTTTTGGGAATATCAGTTTCTCATGCACTTTTCCACATTTCCTTACACATTCAATTACTTGCACATGCTCTCAACACATTTATGCATTCACAAGCATATTTTTATGCCAATTTAGATAGTCCAAGCATGGTGTATGTCATAGCCATTACCTACTTTACAATCATACATACATTAATCAAGCCATTTACTTATCACATAATGGTTTCACATGTCCTAAAGCTAATTGTACATGCCAAATGCATAATTATACTCACACACATATAAGTCTATAAATATTAAGAACCTTAACACCATGTTCTACACTAAATTAAGCATTATAGACATACATATTACCCACAATGCTCTTGGCTAGCAAGGATTCACCCATGAAGGTCAAGTTTTCATCAAGCAACGCCCAATTCAACACTTAGTTACCCATTTATCCCTAAAAAGTTCATATAAACTAAGAGATGTAGTCATTTAAACCCTAATTCAACATCACAAAAGCAAGGTTCCAGTCCCATAAAAGTTATATGGTGTGAAAAAAAGGCTTGAATTCACCTACCTTGTAAGAGCACCCTTGTCAAACCTTCAATCCACAAGCTGTCCATCCTTCCACTGTGGTTCCTCCTCCCTTCTTTAAGCCCTCCTTCACCTCAAACATAAGCTACACACATCCCCACAGATGTTAAGCAACCTAAATACCCATTTCCAACTAAGAAATCTCAAGAAACCCAACGGAAAAATAAGGAACTCACTTAAAACACCCTTGCTAGATAGTTTCTATCCAAAAAACTTTGAGGAATTTTATTTAGTTCATGAGAGCTCTTTTTGCCTCTATTCTTTTTCTGGAATTCTCTAAACATACAAAAATGATTTTTAGTGGCATCAATTTTCTGTAACAGGCTAAGGAAGGTGATGAAAATGAGGAAATCCTCTTAAGCTGGCGTCGGTTCCAACAGCTAAAGGGAGAAATTTTTTTCTTCCTTATAAGTGGACTTTGCCACTTGTCACCTTTGGTTGACATGTGGCATGGCCCTTGGGCCTATTGGTATGGAACGATTTGGTCTTGAAACCTCCCGAACCATCCCAAAATGGCTCAATTTTTTACAAAACTTTAAAAATTCACTAAAATTCGCACGAACCTAAATAATTACACTATTTATTTTAAAATTTATATTTTAATCCCCTCTACATGCTCATAAATTTTTGTGGCCAAATTCCATCAATATGACAATTAACCATTACCTCGATTTGCATGCCAACCTCAAAATTTACAAAAATTTGCAAACGACCTCAAAATTCAAAATTTCTTTCACCACTGGACTCCGTGGAATTTTTGCGCTTCAGTGTCCAGTATTTTTAGGTCCATCCGAGCACATCCTAGGTCATTCCCAACCCAACTGAATTTTATTACACAAATCAATAGCTTTAGCCTAAAATGAATTATTGGTTATGCTAATTTTTTTAATTTTGCCATTTTCATCCTTTTAAAGCCCCTTGAAGTTTCATGATTAGTGTCATCACCTCAGTTTACATGTAAGTGACCCGGCACCTCGAGAACACTTCCCGAACCTAATGGCACTATTCACGGAGCCTCAATGCACTAACATTACAAGGAAAGTGTCCTAGTACGACTATTATGCTATCGAATTTTCTATACGATGACCCCATTAATTGCCTCATAAAGCATGCCAAATGGTTTTTAATGTTTTTACAACTCCATAAGTAAAGAAATTATTTAATTAATAAAAGTTTTAATTTAATCTAGTTTTTATGGGTAGTGGAATCAAATATCAATAGTGCTGGCACTCTTTATTTGGTCGATGTATGGAATAGTTAGAGGGCGTGACATATTTATTAGTATTAGAGCTCCGGTTTAGGCTTTCCTCTAAACCTATGGGTTACATAAGAATAATGTAATATGTTTACATCATAACATTTTACATCTGGGATTCATAATTTTTTTCTCTTACCTACAAATATGGAGATGAGTCATAGTACTACCTAAAGAGAAGAGGAAGAAGTAGAGAGCCATACTTCTACAACTGTTAGGCAATGAGGGGCACAACCAGAGTATGTGACCTCTAGTGATGCGGGACATGTTATATATGGATAGCAGGGTCAGCTAACTTGGCTAAAGGTGATGTGAGAGTCCATTAGGCAAGTGACATGTAACACCCCCTACCTATTTCCACCTAAAACAGGTAGAGATTGTCACTTCCCGCTGAGGTCACCCATCCTAGGTTTTCTTCAGGGGCCTTTCATTTAACTTCTACCCAACTTGACCTATGTTGACCAAAACTCTTATTTACCCAAAATTTATCTTTTATTTTAAATTTACATCCTATTTTGGTCTATTAAAAACATCCTTAGGCAATACCAGACAACTACAGAAATTTGGGCAGCATACCGGTTGCCTCGGTTCCTAACCCAATTAAACCTGCAAAGAAAATGCACTTCTATTTCATAACCTATCCTTATTCCTCCTCTGGATCCTCTGGTCCTCCAGACA
>CANXYI010564731.1:0-10259 GCA_948208565.1 Hura crepitans
CATAGTGGAAGAGGAAGATGGCCTCTTTTGCCACATATGGCACTCCTACATGTGCTGGTCACTTTATATTAGTAAGATGGATGGCTTAGATCATGGCATGTATCGATCCAACAGTTTATTTTAACCCAATTATCTTTTAAACTTCATAAATTCAAAATAAATTTTCTAGAACCCTAAAAATCATTATTTTAGTGCCAAAAATTCTCAATCGTGCCTATTAAAGGCCCTATAAAATTTTGAGTCAAAACTCCCTTGGGAATTAAGGTTACTATTCACTCTCATAATTAAGAAATTCTAAATAAATATCTAATAACCTTAGAATATTAAAATTCCTTCACCAATAGACTCATTAGAATTTTTAACCTATAAGATGTGGTATTTTTAAGTCCATCCGAGCACATCGAGGAGCTGTCTCGACATAAAATGACCTAATATCACTATTCACTAATTCTTAGCCTAAAATGATTTATTGGTTTTGGTAAAAGTTTTAATTTATTCATTTTCATCATTTTTTGCCCCAACAAAGTTTTATGACTAATACATCACCTTCTGGCCATCATATGATGCCTTGATGTTCAGGGACACTATTCATGCCTTGAAGGTACTATTCTTGAAACTGAGATTTAAAGATGTTATAATCATTCCCATGTTACGAAATTTTATCCTCAAAATTACTTGGTGAACAAAATTATGGGTATTGAGCTTTCATCTACTCGCTTTCCCATGTGGCTTTCTTTATCTTATGGTACTTCCATAACACATTCACCAATGGAATAGATTTATTCCTTAATTCCTTAACCTCTTTGGCCAATATCTACACTGGCTCTTCCTTATAAGTCAAATCATATTGCATTTAGATTTCCCTTATCTGTATCATACAATTGGGGTTAACTGAATATCACCTCAATATCAAAATGTGAAGCACATCATGGATCTACTGCAATTTTGGTGGTAAAGCCAGCCTGTATGCTCCTGGTCCCACACATTTTACAATCTCATGTGGAATAATGAATCTAGCTCTCAATTTCCTTTTCATTCTAAATCTAAGGATTATTTTCCATGATGATAATTTTAAGAACACTTTTTCACCAATCTCATACTCAATATCCTTCCACTTCAAGTCAGCATATGACATATGCTGATTTGTGGTAGTCTTTAACCTATCCCTTATGACTTTGACTCTCTCCTTAGCATCTCTGATTAAATCAGGTCTCATGAGCTTACTCTCACTTGTTTTACTCTAATACAGAAAAGTTTTATACTTTCTATTGTACAGTGTTTCATAAGGTGCCATGCCTAAACTAGCTTGATATTTATCGTTATAGGCAAATTCTATAAGAGATAGGTAGTAATTTTAGCTTCTTTTAAATTCAATGGCATGACTATATAACATATCTTCTAGTATTTGCATCAACCATTCTAATTGCCCATATGTCTATGGGTGAAATGTTATGTTGAAGGCCAGATGAGTACCTAAGCCTTCTTATAACTTCTTCAAAAATCTTGAAGTAAATCAAGGGTCCCAATCTCAAATAATAGCAACTGACACTCTGTGCAATCTCACCATCTCATCAATGTACAACTAGGCTAGCTTATCTAGGGTGTAGTCCATTCTGACTGGGATGAAATGAGCTATCTTAGTCAGCCTATCTATAATCACACAAACTATATCACATCTTCTGCTTGTTATTGCCAATCCCATGACAAAATCCATCATGACCTTTTCCTATTTCCATTAAAAAATTGCTATAAGATGTAGCAATCCAGAAGGAACTTGATGTTCTACTTTCACTTGCTAACAAGTTAGGCATAAAGCCATATAATTTGCTATATTTTGCTTCATTCCTAGCCACCAGTATAGAGACTTTAGGTCACACTACATTTTTGTACTCCTCAAGTGCATAGAATAGAGAGCCTCACATGCCTCCCTTAAGATCTATATTCTCACCCTATCTACCTCTAGCACACACAATCTATCATGGAAGTGCAAGCATCCAGCTGCTTTAACCTTAAAATTAGGTTTTTTCACACTTTGACTTTACTCACCATCCACCTAAGATGATTATATTGCATATGTGCTTCTCTTACTTCTGCTTGAAGTATGGTTTTACCTATAATTCATCTAACATTGCATCATTCTTAATGTACTCCATCTTGGCATTTATAGCTCTTATAGTAGCTTTGAACTTTTGACTTAAGGCATCAGTAACTACATTCACCTTTCCTGGATGGTAATCATTCAAATAGTCTTAGTCTTTTATCAGTCCCATATATCATCACTACCTCAGATTCAACTCTTTCTACATGGGGAGGTACTTTAAGCTTTTATGATCGATATATATATAACACCTTTTGCCATACAAGTAATGTCTCCACACTTTCAATGAAAATATGATAGTAACTAATTCTAGATCATGTTTTGGGTAATTCCATTCATGTGGCTTCAGTTGCCCTGAAGCATAAGCTACTACTTTTCCATCTTGTATCACTACACATCCAAGCCCATTATGGGGTGCATCACTATATATCACATAATCATTCCCCTTGCATGGGTTAGGCGAGTATTGGAGCTTCAATTAGCATTGCCTTAAGCCTATCAAAACTTTCTTAACACTTATCATCCCACATAAATTTCACATCTTTTGTCAACAATTTGGTCAATGGTGCTGCAATTATCGAGAACCCTTTCATAAACCTTTGGTAATAGCCTACCAATCTTAGTAAGCTTTGAATTTCAGTCACATTCTTAGGAGGGTTCCATTCTAACATAGTTTTCTCACATTCCTAGGAGGGTTCCATTCTATCATAATTTTAACCTTATTGAGGTCGACCATAATACCATTTACTGAGACAATGTGCTCTAAGAAGCCTACTTCAATCAACTAAAAATTACACTTGCTTAACTTAGCATACAATTACTTCTCCTTCAATGTCTATAACATAATTCTCAGGTGTTGCTCATGTTATTCCATACTCTTAGAATGTAATAAAATGTCATTAATAAAGACTATGACAAATTGGTTTAGGTATAGCTCAAAGATCCTATTTATTAAGTCTATGAAGGCTGTATGGGCATTAATGAGCCTAAATGGTATCACTAAGAACTCATAATGCCCATATCTCATTCTAAAAGTAGTCTTTAGAATATCCACTTCCTTAATTCTCAACTAGTGGTACCCTGATCTCATATCAATCTTTGAGAACATACTTGTACCTTTGACCTGATCATCTTTGAGAACACACTTGTACCTTTGACCTGATCAAAGTTATCATCAATTCTAGGCAATTGGTATTTGTTCTTAGATATCACCATGTTCAAATGCCTATAATCAATACACAACTGCATTGATTTATTCTTCTTTTTAGCAAAGAGTACTGGTGCTCCCCATAGAGAAGTACATAACCTAATGAAGCCTTTATCTAGCGATTCCTATAACTACACCTTAAACTCTTTCAATTATATAAGTGCCATCTAATACGGAGTAATAGGTATAAGAGTAGTACCAAGATACACCCCAATCTCAAAGTCTAGCTCCCTCTGTGGTGGTAACCCTAACATATCATTTGAGAATACATCCAAGAATTTTGATGCTATCGGTATCTGATCAAGGCTTGGTGTTAGGTTATTAGTGTTAACTACATGATCTAGGTAAGTCATACATCCCTTTTAGATGAGTCACCTAGCTTTTATAGTTGAAATAATATTATGCAAGGAATTCCATTCACCAAATATTATTGTGATGCCCCCTACCAGATTCCCCAAGAAACCTGATAGGTGATGCACTTCCCGCCAGGTCGCCCATCCTGAAATTGCTCTAGGTCTACACTTAACACTTACAAACTATTTTATAACTTTATCAGATATTGCTTAGCTTCTTAGTCTATCTTTTAGTCATTCTTCTTTATGGTATAATAAGCCTAGAGAACTTCTTAATAGACTCTTTAAATGATTATAAAAAATTAGGCAACACAATGGCTACCCGAGTGACATTCCAAATTTTTTTTCCACTTGTAAAAGCACTTTTAATATCATTATTAAAAATTTACCCTCTTTTGGACCCCTTAAATCCCCTCAATAACCTAATAAAATATCAATAAACATTCATAATCACATAGGGCCTTTAGCTCACAATCATCAAAAAACTATAGAAATAAATCATTTAGATAAACAACTTATTTATATATATCGCACCTACTCTTTGTATATATATGGATACTAGTAGCTTCTAAGCATGCTAAACCTATAACCTACAATGTTTACATTAGTGCTTACTAATAAAACAAGACACCTATGTAACCTTCACTATTTATGCTTGCTACACTGCATGCTCCCGAGGTTGTTTTGTTTACCTTTGCAACCTGCACACCAAAACACTAGTACACTAAGTATAAAACTCAGTGGTTAATCTAATGCATTAAAAACATGTCATATACAGGCTCTTAGATGTAATAATAGGCTATAAGTGTATAAATGCAATACGAATATTAAATTCATGCAAGTGACATTAATTCCAATACTCAGTCTCCCAGTTCATTTAATTACAATTTTGCCATTATGGAAATTTCCAGTCAATTTAATTATTCAGTGATTTGACATCAATTAAGTTTGTACATTAATTTAATTTAATTTAATAGGCCAGACTAGATAGATAACACTTAAAGACACTGGACCAAGAGGGAAATAAAAAGTTATGAAGTGCCCCATATTTTAGATCCCGATCGCTGCACTAGCCTAATCTAATAGTAGGGATCAGTTCACTTGAACCTCCCAATACTAGAAAAGGGATAGTACGGATCAATTCATAGACCTTCCAATATCCTAAGTAAATTAGCAACAAGTAATCTGTGGATAGTAGGGATCAACCTGTAAACCTTCCAATATCCAAATAATCACTAATAAACAACTCCAACGGATAGTAGGGATTAGTTTGTAAACCTTCCAATATCCAATAATCAATATCAAACATCTCGAATGGATAGCAAGGATCAATCTGTAGACCTCCCAATATCCAACAAATCATCAACAAATATCTAATAGCTACTAATCCCTAGTTGACTGGTCAACCCATCCAGTAGGTGTTTAACTAATAGGTCATCTATCTTTATTTCATGTCTATTTATTTGTTGATCATCATTTTATAAAATTCAAAAATGAATAACAGACAGTTATGAATTTATTTTGATAGTTGAAATTTGACCTAGGCATTTACTGGTCATTTTTTATCCTACCGGACAATTATGGGTTTATTTTTCTAAGCTAATTTAGGTCACTTCCTTAGGCATATTTAAGTCCACTTTAAGTCTAATCTAGGTCATTATCTTAGGTCTAATTATATCCAAGTCCAAAGCCATTTCTAGTGCATAAGTTATTAAGTCATTTTTCATAGATAGTTATGGGTCATTTTAGCATTTTACATACATAATTACAAGTCCACAACATGCCTTTTCTATAACGACCAAAAAATCCTGACTCTGTTGAATAGTACTTTTTCGAGGCGAATAGCGCTTCCTAAAACCCAAGTTGCACTTAGAGCACCAATGAAGATTATTAATTATGAGAGAATTTTGGGTAAAGTTTGAAGCCAATCTAAAGTCATTTGGATAGTTAAAAATGCTAAAACAGATTTTATGATAGTGTCTTGTGAATAGTACACTGGGCAAAGCTGAACTATAAAATAATTCAAAAGTTGCTAAAAATAATCCAAAAATATTACAACCTCATACTTAAATATTCCAAATAGACCATTGGCTTTGGAATCAGAATTTTTAGATATCGAAAAGTATTTTTATCGAGTTTTTGGCTAAGGACAAATATTGATTTTTTTTATTTTCTTTGTCTTTTGAGCCCGATTCTTTAGGTGTCTACGGAATTCATATTTACCTAATTTTTGAAACCTATTTTGAGTAATTTTGATTATTCTAGAGGGGATAAATAAAATATAAAAACAAGATAAAATAATTTTTTTAAAAAAAATATAAATACCCAAATTCCCTTTTCCTTCCACCATTTCCTCCCATTTACCCTCTTATTCTCCCTTAAAAGTCGACACCTCTCCCTCTCCCTTTTTTTCCTCTTTTTTCATCCATCTCTTCCATACCCACTTCAAAAAATGGGTTCCGAGTGGTAGAGCATCTCGAGACGGAACTGTAGACACTAAGATCGCCTCGTTTGGTAAAGAATCTCAACAGGAATTGGGATTTCCTTCTCGAGGTGAGTAATAACCATCTCACAATTGAGTAATTTTCTTTCCATTTTGATATTTTTCCTAGTTCTTTTGGGTGGCTAAAAGGATATTCATATGGTCATTTTAATTTTTGATTACTTATTTAATTTTATATAGATTTTTTAAAATCAAACTTATTTGAATTAGTAGGTGAGAATTCAAATCAAGCTTCCTAAGGCAAGGAGAAGTTGTAGGATAGCTATAGGCATACCTAATGATTTTTTATGGTATGTATAATCACTTAAAAATGAATAAAAATGCTTTAAATCTCATTATGTGCATTTATGGCATTTTGTGCTTTAATGGCTAATAAGAGTGTAATGCATGAATTAGTTGAATATTGCTAAATGGTAATATTGTATGATATAAGTTTGTAATATGTGCGATAAGGTATGCCATGAGGGGGCCGAATGCCTCATTTAGGTTAGGTACATGAATTATGTGCTAGTATTGCCTAAAATGAATGTTTATGTAATGTATGGGGAAAAATAGTGTAAATACCATTATGTATGCTTACATGTGATGAAAAAAACATGTTTGTGCTTATATTAATGGCTGAATGCATCTAATGTGAAAATGGCATGTTTTAGATGTAATTGTGGCATAAAGAGGATGTAAGAGTAACATATAGAGAAAATGGCATAAATGCAATTGTGAGTGGTTTAACATGTTTAGATCATAAGCATATGGAAGTGGCCCAATGCCACTTTGTCTTAAATATTAACTTTTACCATATAATGAGGCTTTATGTGTCTAACATTGATAGATGCCAATATTATGTGTAAAATGGCATGTTAATATAAGACATGGCTTTTATGTGAATGCTTAATATATTAGACACTATAGGGCATCAATGCATAATGATGATATGGATTAAATGTGCTTGATATAAGAGTGCATGTATAATGTATGTTATGGCCATATAAGGCCTAATGGTGCTCTAAATGGCATATAGAGGTATTAATGAGATATAGATGCATAGATGTGTCTTATGATATTATTATAAGTTAATAAAGTATATGTAAGCCTAAGTTGGCTACATGATATGATTATGTGACTTATGCTATAGGCATATGTTTTTAGGCCTTACTAATGTGCAAAATGGCTAAAGAGACATAGTTATATGAAAATATGGTATAAATGGTGTAAAATGTTTAATGGCTTAAATGACATAATATGATGATTTTAATGATGCCTATATAGTTAGACAACCTAGTTTGGATAGGTTGACCGGTCAACTAGGATTTTTAGCAGTTGCTAGCTTACCTTTAGGTATGAGACCTATGAGGTCACTGTTTTATATGCTAATGGGCATGAGTGACTAAGGGCCTATGTTTCTACGTGTCTTCTGATGCAAGTGCCGATGGGTCTATGTTTCTATGTATCTTTGGATGTGAGTGCCTGCGGGCCTATGTTTCTTCTTATCTTTGGATACGAGTGCCTATGGCCTATGTCTATGTATAAAATAGTGTGAGTGCCTTCGGGCCAATGATATCCACTATCTAACCTTGGATAGTTGTTTTTTTTTATATGGGCATTTGTTAAACAATATAAAGACTTTAAAATGATGATGTGGTATAAAGATATTTATGAACCTAAAAATTTGATTAATACATGACTTTGAGGCTATAACATGTAATGTATGTTGTTAAGCTTTCTATAGTTGCTTGAATATGTATGTGCTTATTATCAAGAGATAAAATTTGCACGTTAAGATTATGGCTCACTTTATTTATATGGATGATAGTTATGCTATATGTATGAATATAATATGGGATATGCATATTTCTTGACATGTATGTATATCGAAAATGCTTATTTGCTTATAAACCATATTGTATGCTTACTAATGATAGCATGTCATAATATTGAAATAAAATGAATAATTGCATGATATATTTGGCATATTCATGTTGAAGTGATTACACCACCAAGCGAAAGCTTAGTGCATTACTTTATTTGTGATGCGTAGGTAATTAAGCAGTAGAATAGAGCCAAAGCTTCTGACCCACAGGAGAACATGAAAACTGCCCTTTTTAGGTACTTTTTATTTCACTTTGTAAAATGATGATAATGTAAATATAGATATTGAGGCTCTGTGGTTCTAAAATGATTAGGCCTAATCTATAAACATAGGTCAGTTTTGTAAGTTAGACTGTATTTATTTCAAAAGCTTTATATTTCTTACATGACTTATATGATATCTCTTAATGTTGCATGTGAGAATGCTGCTTGTGATGAGCTTGAGGGTTTATGTTGTTTTTATGTTGATTAGAGGGTCAAAATGACCCATTTGGAGTTTTATTGTTATGTATGGTGTTTTAGAAGTGTTTTTAATAGGTTTACTATTTGGGAAAGTGTCTTGATACATCTTTTATGCTATCAAAATTTTGGCACGATGACCCTATTAGTCACCTCGTAAAGTGTGCTCAATGATTTTTAGTGTTTTTACAACTCTTTAAGTTATGAAATGTTTTAATTAATAAAATTTTTAATTTAATAAGGTTTTATGGGTAGTAGAATCGAATATCAGTATGCGTGCAAGCTCTCTATTTAAGCCTAGTGTAAAGATCAGGTAGAGGGCATCACACTTTAGTGGTATGAGAGCTCCAGTTTAGGCTTTCTTCTAAACTTATGGGTTATATAAGAGCACTATAGTGGTTGTAGTATTTTTACATCATAACATTTTACATATGGGGTTCATAATTTGTTTCTCATACCTATAGATATGGAGATGAGTCGTAGTATTAGTCAAAGTGAAGAAGAGGAAGTAGAGAGCCATACTCCTATGGCTTTTGGACAAGGTGAGGTAGAACCAAAGTATGTGACCCCCAGTGACATAGGGCATGCTGCACATAGACAACAAGGTCAGCTAGCTTGGCTATAGATGATGTTAGAGTTTATCAGGCAGGTGACAATGGCAGCTACTACTGCAGTTGCTATAGTTCCACCTCCAATACCTCAATGGTAGCAGGCTTTTTAAAAGACATACATGGAATGGTTATTGAAGAATAGGGCTGAGTTTTTCAAGGGTGAGGAGCTGGATGTGTAATGCCTATGTGTCGAGGCTCCATGAATAGTGCCACTAGGTCTAAGAAGTGTGCCCAAGGTGTCGAGTCACTTGTATGAGGACCAAGGCAGCAACACTAGTCAGTAAACTTTAAGGAGCTCTAAATTGATAAAAAGGGAAAATTTAAAATTTTAGTAGAACCAATAATTCATTTTGGGCTATAAGCTACTGATCTATGGGGTTAAACTGATTTAGGCCAGGAATGACCCGAGATGTGCTTGGATAGCCCCAAAAATATTATACCCTGAAGCTTAAAAATTCCATCGAGTCCATTAGTGAAAGAATTTTTGAATTCTGAGGTCATTTGTAAATTTTCAAAATTTTCTAAATTGGAACATAAATCGAGGTAGTTTGAAAACTGCCCTATGATGGAATTTGGCTGCAAAAATTTATAATCATGAAGAGGGGATTAAATGATGAATTTTAGAATAAACAGTGTAATTTTTTGAGGTCCATATGATTTTTGAAGTTTTTGCCAAAATCAAGCCATTTCAAGATGGTTTTAGAGGTCATGGGACCCACCCGTACCATGCCATTTGGCCTAAAAACCATTACACTTGTCAAATACCTTAGCTAAGCGGCAAATTCCACTCATCAAAAAAAGAAATTTTTTTTTCTTCATGCTATTGGAACTGATGCCATTTAGGCAAAAGATGACCATTTTCTTCATCTTCTTCTTCTCCTTGTAGAAAAAAAAAAACACACTACAAATTATCCTTATGTGTAAGGGTAATTGTGGAAGAAGAATCATGGAAAAAGGAGCTCTCATGTTTTAATTAAAAATCACTAAAGGTCTAAGGGTCAGAAGGCATTCTAGCAAGGGTGTATGTTTAGTTTTCATTGGTTTCTCTTGTTTTTATTGATAATTTATAGGAATTTTTGAATATCTTTGTGGCCTAGTCATAATGTGGTGTGTGGTGTGTGGTTTTAAGGTAATTAAAGGACATTTGGTTTGAAGAAAATGG
>CANXYI010564814.1:0-10198 GCA_948208565.1 Hura crepitans
AATCGTAGAGCTTAATTTAATCATTTTCTAAAATATTTTAATTTTTAATTTCTATGCACATATAATCTAAATGAAAATCATATTTTAGTTCATCATATAATAGGTTAAATCATTCAAAAATCAATTTAATCAAATTATGCACACAAAATTAAAAATAGCTATCCTCTTTGCTAATCAGGTCACTTTAATGTATAGAACAACAAAAATCCAATTTCAACATGTCTCAAATTCATATTTAATCACATTAAAATAAATTTGAACAATCAAAATCAGATCAAAACACATAGATGAACTAAAAATGCGCAATATCACATATCATGCATATTAATTGTAATCATAATTTCCATTGATTTTAAATAATCCGAGAACCTAGCTCTGATACTAGTGTTAGTTTTTCTCCATCATACACAGTGGAAAAATTAAAATTTTTAGAGAAACAAACAATGATAATTGACCTGGATAATTTAAATTCATCCTAAACATTAAATCTAGCAGTGTTTCATTATTAACCGTAAAAGATGATAGTAGATTCCTTTTGTGAGCTCTTCTCATTGGGTTGTTGCAAATAACAGTGATCTTTTTCAAGAAATAGCTCTAAGGTAATCCACATAAGAAGTTTCTAAAAGAGATCAACTTATAATTCTATGTGCTAATAGGAATTACAAGTGGATGATGGAAGAAGAAGAAAAAAACATGTGTTTAATTATTCTATACAAAAATTCTATAGTAGAATGTATCCTAATGGTGGCTACAGCAATAATGCTTATTTATATCATAAATAAACCCTATTTAGCTCATATTTTAATACTTAAAATCTACCTTAAGTTGGACCAAAAGGGACCCATCAATTAGGCCCCTTTCTGTCCTATGTGCATAAGCCTTTTAATGGGCTTATGTATAATATATTAATACATTAAAAGATAATATTACAATAAATATGATAAATAACAAACGAAAACACAAAGAGTATTTAATAAATGAAATTAATAGTCTAAGGATAGAAAGTCAGTTAGAAAAGGCTCAAGTAAAATTAAGAATTAAATAAGTTAATGAAAAATTCATTAAAGAAGTTTGTGCACCTATTCCAAATGCTTTCTAAAATAGAAAAAAAAAACACAAAGTAAGCCTTCCTTATATCCCTAAATTTAATGATAGTATGATTCCTACTAGGGCCAAAGCTATACATATGAATGAAGAACTATTAAAAAATTGCATGCTTGAAATAAAAGATTTAAAAGAAAAAGGCCTAATAAGGGATTCAAAATCTCTATAGTCATTTTTAGCTTTTTACGTAATGAATGCCTTTGAGATAGAAAAGGGAGCTCCTAGGTTAGTAATAAATTACAAGCCATTAAATAAGGTTTTACAATGAATTAGGTACCTAATTCTAGATAAGAGAGATTTGTTAAAAAGACTATACAATTGTAATATATTTTCAAATTTTGATTTAAAGTCTAGTTTTTGGCAAGTTCAAATTAAGGAAGAAAATAGATATAAAAGAGGATTTAATGTTCACTTTGGACACTATTATAGATTTATTATATTTTACTGGGATGAGAGTGGGGGTGTTTAGAGTTGCCACTTGGCTCTACACTAGGACCACTGATCTTTTGCCTAAAAAGTTTTGGAATTAAATCTTATTTATGCCCCAATTATATGCCTTCCTTTATATTGTAACGTTTATCAATCTCATATCAAGCAACCATGCATTATAATTAAAACATCCATTTCACATTTCCACTAAGAGAAATTAAATTGCAGTATTTAAATCATACAACAAATTTAATAATATATTAGACATCCAAAAATTGGGTCATTCATTGATTGTGCTGTGAGCTGACAACTACCAGTAATTCCATAGAAATTGACAATAATTGCCTAACTCCCAGCTCTAGGAGATTAGCCTTTGTTAAATACTTTTTTCATATGACTTTTATTAAGGAAAAGTTTAAACTATTTTATTAACAAAACACTAATTAATTATATAGAAAACCATTTTATGTGAGGTTAGGCTTTTACATGTAAAACAAGTTATTGAACTACCTATTACAACTCAAAATAAGCAAAAGGGATAAAAGTATAAAAAACCAAATGAGTTAATACAAATTATGTAATAGGTCTCACTTATGTGTCGTCAAGTCCATGCGGACTCGATACAGCTCCAGTGTATGTCCGTGCAAACTATTCCATGTAAAATTTATCATATCCATTTGGACTTTCAGTCTTGCCAAAATGATCACTTGTATGCAACTCAAGGAATTGGTCATAAATAACATGTAATGGTCTGTAAGGACCTTATGAGAGAGATTTACAATAATTATGCTTATAAATGTAGATGAATCTATGTGTGTCCAAGAATCATTATTGGAAAATTATGAACTTGTTGATCACAAATAGCATACATGCGTATAGATTGAGATTTCGAACATATATCCTACAGACTACATTCCTCGCAAGAGGGAGCCCATGCTGACTGCAAGATAGCATAAACACACTTAAGACATAAATATCCATATGAACTATGTTCCTTATGAAAGGGAGTTCGTACAGACTAAACAACAGTTTCAGCATACTATTAACATTCATATAATAGTCATACAATATTGCAATCTGAGCATTATCAATATGACACATTTGATGCATGATAGATGAGAGTCAAAATAAAATAGTATTATGTAATAGTCTATGTAGACAATTGGTTACACATGTGTCAATATAATTAGTCTATACAGCCATGAGCATGTGTCAAGTTAAGTCCATACAATTAGGATCAAAATCACAAAATGTTCACAACATGTTAATGGTCCTTTGTAAATAACAAGTTAGTGCAAAGCAAAGACCTACTCCTATGATTAATATATGAATTCACATAGAATCACCTCACTTATGATCAATCATAGGAGATTATAGGCCTATATAAAATAGTATAAATATACAGTGTATAAACAGTAGAAGGCCTCAGATCTTACTTTATAAAGAAACTCTTAAGCAACAACACAAGAGTGTAGGGTTTTTAGAAAGAATCGGATATTTAAGTATGGGTTAAAGACTAGTAATGTGAATCCTTAGTAGAGTCCTCTCGTAGACTCTCAAATAGTAAGGTTTTTGGCTCTTCAAATTTGCCTCCTCGATTATCATACCTAAGAGGGGTATTTATAGATTTAAGGGATGACTTTCCCATCTAAAAAGAGTTAGAATCCTTCTAGGAGTATAAAACATAGTCTAAATAGGATGTTTACACTTCTAGAAGCTCTCACGTCAGCAAGTCTGTATGGACTTAGACTAATTAGTCCATGCAAACCTATGTCATAGGTTTTCCTACTAGTCTATGGGCTTTAGGATAGGTCTTGGGCCAAGTTTGAGTTAGTCCATACAGACGTGAACTTGGTCTTGTCTGGGCAAACAATAGGCCTTGTGCTTGATAGAGTCTAGATGGGTTGGTATAGACCTAGTGGTATTATGTCCGAACAGACCAATACCATATTAGTCCGTGTGGACTAGGTTTCCAAGTGGCTTATATTGTCATTTTACAGCCTATCTCCAATTATCATCATAGGCTCAAAAAGGGGTAGGGCATCTACAGCTGCCCCTACTTTGGTGTGTGCTATAAAAATGCATAAATTAAAATAGTATACAACAAAGTACCTTAGTTAGAAATACTTACCTTGCTATAAAATTACATTAAATATGAATGCCTACCTTAAGGAGGTGAAATTTAACTAAAGTGGATTTGTTTGTTAGGCTAAACCTGAGAAAGTTATGGATTGGCTTATTAGGCTGAACCCGAGAGAATTTGGATTGGCTTACTAGGCTGAACCCAAGTATGTTATAGATTGGCTTTAAGCTAAACCCAAATATGTTATGGATTGGCTTGCTACGCTTAACCTAAGAGAGTCATGGATTGGCTTGTTAGGCTAAACCCAAGAGAGTTGTAGATTGGGCATTAAGCTAAATCCTGTAAAAAAAAGCAAAAAATTAGCATTTATTCAATAAATTAGATGGATGGTAGCATACCTAGCTTCCATCAATTATTGATGAGATCCCATGATATTGTTGTGCTATTGGTCAAATTGGCATGAAGTTGAATTTTAGAAGATGAGATTGTCATATTATGGTTGTTGGATTAACATGTAGTTAAATCCTAAGGAAGAGGAAGATAGGTTTTTAGATTAACATTTAGTTGAATCCTAAGAATAAGGAAGATAGGTTTGAACCCTAAAAGATGAAAATAGTTATTAGAAGTTGATTTTACAACATCGAATTAATGTGGAACTAAATTCAATAAAGAGAGAATATAAATGCCAAATTAACTTAACCAAATGTTAAGCTAATTTAAAGTTAAATGTTAAATCAACTTAAAGTTAAGTGTTGATTAACTTAAAGTTGAAGAAGGTGTTATGAATTAACGTACAGCTGAATTTGTTAGACAAATGAAGATATTAAGCAATTGTTGCTGCTCAACACCTTTACTTTTTAATGGAAGGGAGGTAGAGGTTTAAAGCAAGTAAACCTCACTTTTTCAAGGTTGTTCTTAGGAGTAATTTAAGAATTGGCTCAAAGTTATCCATGAAGTAAGAGATTCTAAGGAAAAGGATTTTGAAAACCTCCAACAGAAGGAAAAAGCAATAGGCTACTTCATTAATGATTTTGAAAATAATATTTACTAGAAACTGATCTTTTATTGATCAAAGATAGTTTACTGACTTAGATAGATTCCACTCTATCGAGTCATGATATGGCAACTTTTAATGACAAAATAACATCTTATCTAAGTTGAATAGAGATGTTGTGTTAGAAACAATTGAATGTCCCCAAGAAGATTTGAAAATGAACGCTAAATCTATTAGTTTGAAAATAAATTAAGCAGATAGACCACTTGTGACCTATTTTGTTTTTTAGCTTAAATAACACAGTTTTAACTTTGAAAACATTATCTAAATGGTAGGAAAATGTTTATACAAGTAAAAACATGTGGAATTTGGCCACAATCAAGGTTAGAAATAGAAAATGAATTAAGTTAATTCATTTAAGCCTAATCAAAAATGGAAAACCTAATTTAATGATTGATTAAATCTGTTTTATTGATTAAAAATTGAATAAAACAAATTTATTGGCCCATTAGTTATTGATGATAGTGACCATTGGCTCAAAATTAGTTTATTTTATTGGAAAACCATTTTTAAGTTTATTGAGAAAAATGGCCTATATAGTTTTTCAATAAAATAATTCTCTCATACTCTCACATTTGGGTGCAAATTTTGTCCAATTTCAAGTTTCATCCCTCTTCTGACATTGACTCAATGGTTTTTTCGATCTTTTGGGCCCCGGACAAATAAAGGTCGTGCGGACCTAAGGTGTACGAGCCAGCATTAGTTCGTGTGGACACTATATGGGACCATAAGGCGATGCATGCAAACTAGAGATTGATATATGGGTAAACTATCGAGTTAGTCTATGCAGAAGTGATCAAGGGTCTATAGAGGTAATCTGTGTGGATAAAGGGCTAATGGGAGGATGGGCTAAGATATTAGTTCGTGCAAACGTGAAGGGTGAAATCCCTATAGACTTGTCGTGATAGAAGAAAATTGTTGACCTTTTCTTCTCTTTTTCACTTTCCTCATTCCCAATTTTCTATTTTTCTCTCTACTTTCTTGCATGAATGGCTTCTTCTAGTGGATTCAACTTGTCACTGCCTCCTTTCAACACCTAAACAGCTATTGGTGAGGCTTTAACGATACTGTTGCTACCATCGGCATCTGTTTTATCATCCCCTCTGCCTTTTCTGTGGGTAGAGGATATCACAATGCCTATTTCAAAGGGTTTTATACCCTCCTTGATGATCAACTAGGCCCAAAATGTGACTCCAATGAATGAATTTCCGTTCGGTGTTTTGACACTAATTTTGGCCGACTTGTTGAGCCATGCATGCACCGAAATATGCCAAGTTCTTTTCTTCCCCTCTTTAGCTTCATTTTGGGTTTTTTTGCTACTTTTTTCCTTTGTCTTCTTTGCTATGTGTTGCTGCCTAGTTCGATAAGTCCATGCCAACATGGTTTGCCTAGGGCAGACTTGGTCCATGCAAACCTAACCTTAGGTTAGTTTTTCTAAAATTAGTAGGATAAGGTGTTAAGCATTTCTACATGTGGTAGAATCGATGGTCTATATGGATTTATTATGTGTTGCTCAGAGTCTGTGTAGACTCTTGTTCATGTATGTGTGAGGTCTGTATGGACCCTTTATGATGATTTTTGTGTCTTATGCTTATTTTGCCTATCTGTGAACTACTGGATTTGTTGTCTTGTGGTAGTCAGTGCAGTATGGGATGATCTTGGCTATCTATAGTCCATGCAAACTCTTTGACAATTTCTACTTTGTTAATGGTCCATGCGAACATGTATTATGCCTTACTTACCTATGTTTACCTTTTCTTGTAGACACGTCTTAAGTGTGGGGGCACTTTATCGGGCCCACAATAATGGTATACATTAATGCCCGTTTAGGTGAAGGATTAGGTTCAAGTGATTGGGTTCCAGACCTTCATCAACCATCTCATTAGAGATGATTTTTGCAGAGACCTCTAGGCACTTAGGGCTTTGCTAGATAAGTGGATGGATATGACACACACCTTCCATTTGCCATTTAAAGAGCTGACCATTACTCCTTTTAACTAGGCATTTATCATGAGAGTGCCCTATACTAGTTGAGCTATTGCATTTGATACTAGCTACCATTTCCATACTCTTTACCTTCAAGAAGTGAGGAGTTTACTCGATTTTATGCCTCAGGATTGCTTAGGTAGCATCAGATGTATAGATTTATATGAGAAATGCGCTGATGTTACACCTACTCTCAAGCTAAGGTAGATTAATATGCTCACTACTTTATCTTGTATCTGCTAGGGACCACATTATTCATGAATGCTAAAGATAATGTGAGTTGGAGCTTCTTATTGAAGCAGATTGAGGGCTTTAATTCTTAGAACTAGTGTTGCTCATCACTAAGCTAGATGTATAAGAGCCTTGACATGGTGATTCATATGAGGAAGAGCCATTAGTTTGTCCAGGGCTTTGTCTCTGGTATCTTGGTGAATGCTTTTTACTTTGTCCATTATTTCCTAATTACTTGTTTCCTTTTTATCTTGAGATTGTTTGTGCATAGGTTTGGGCATATGAGCTTCATTTGCTACCACATCCATGTGAGTTGGATATCCCCTATCGATATCTAATGATGGATAGGTGGATCTGACCATCTTCAGGACCCTGGAATGCCTTATCACTGATGCACATTATCAGTACTTGAGCTCTCGAGCTTAGGATTGTGTAAGTAATCTTGCAAGAATGCAAATGCACTTTATTAGCATAACTTAATAATTGTCAATGTTGTGCTTACCTGACTTTCTTTATTTCAAGTTGACTTGGCTTGGTGGGTTTTCCCTACTGAGGAAATGGCAGATTTCCTTTGCTTTGTGCGAGAGCTATCCTTTTGAAGGCTCTTGCTAACTACTCTAGAGACCTACTCTTGGTTTTTAGGAGAACGAGTGTTAAACTGGCACATAGGCCCCGAGGTGCACTATATTCCTGAAGGTCCTCCTAACAACATGTTATTTGGGTGATATATTAATGACCTAGAGTTTGTTTAGGGCATGACTATTAGTGTGCCTGGCGATGCCTTGGTGGATGTTAAAGGAAGGGATTACTCTCTTTGGGCATCAACACATTTGTTGCCTTATGTGCCATACACTTCAGGATCTAATCTTCAGGTAAATTTCTTGAATTTTTAGTTTTTCTTAAGCCAATTTTTTATTGTATATTGTATTGTAACCTGCTACTACCACTTTTAAAGCTGGACCTTCTTCAACTAGAAAGAGGGCAAGGATAGTTCCTAGTTCTTAGGGTCTTTGATTTTTGCCTCCTCCTACACATACTTCTAGGAATAGAGTCTCTAGTCTAATTATTAGTCAATCATTATTGCCTGATGAGGTTGTGGGCACCTTGATCAACATACTAAAGCTGAGCTACATGTAGTATGGCATGGATGGGGAGTTATCCTCTACTCACCTTTGCATTGAAGACAATTGGCCAATCCCTTTTGAGCCTGAGAACACCACATTGGTATGGTTTTTTTTATTTTCACTGATCACTTTGTTAGTTTGATTTGCTGTAACACTTTCCTCTTTTTATTTTGATAGGTTAGGAGGGCTCCTATAGAGAGAACTGCTCGAGTGGTTGAGATTTTTAGGTGAGCCTTGGTAGATGAGACTCGAGTTTTTACTGTAAGTATTTTCCTACACTGGTTAGTTTAAACAACGAAGTGTATGTGCATGCATGACATATTTAAGGTGTACTAATCCCTCATTCTTTTGTAGAATGAGCTGATAAAGAGGGTTACTACTCTTCATGAGACCTAAAGAAAGCTGAAGGCCTTGAAAATTTTTTAGAAGTTGGTGCTCTCTTAGAACAATGAAGACACAAAAAGTGAGAGTGAAGAATGAAAATAATAGTAGCTCTACCTTTTGTCCTTTTTGTTAATAGGCCATTTATTTTTGAATATATAAACATTTACAATATTTGAATGTATATATACCTTAGTTTGAGTGTGCTTTGCATCTTTTCATATGAGTACACAAGAATTGATATTTAATGTGAACATCTACAACAAAAATACATTATTTCTAAAACTAAATAGAACATTTACAACATTCTTCATAATAAGGAGTTCTTGACCATCCATGTAACTAGGGAGTTAAAGCCCAATGGCATTCTTCAATATTTCATCATTGAGATACAGGACATAGTCTCTCGTACCAATTGGCACAAGTTGACCAAGCATTATATTTTTAGTGATCCTTCTTAAGTAATCTGTTTCAATATACACAGTCACATCAAAGAGAATACCAGTGGTCCCCTTAAATGAGCATCTTATTAATGGTCCACTGTCATGCCGATCAATACCATAACAAGTGATTGCATCAATGGTCCAATGTCATTCTGATTAATACCATGATAGGCGATTGCCATTAATGGTCTAGTGTCATTCCAATTAATACCATGATAGGTGATAGCCATCAATGGTCCAAGATAGGTTATTATTACATAGTATGGCAAAATGTCTATAATCCATGGAAAATTGATCAGCGAATATCCCCTAACTAGTCTAGCAAGGACAATGTACTACTAAGATGTCTACAATTCCTGAAAGATCAATTAGCTGACTCATTTTGTGATAAAACTTTCTACTCCAAAGTTGTGCTCTGTACGGATGCTTCTTGTTATGGTCCGTGTGGACATAATGACTTTACTTGGTTTGTGTCTATTCATCAGTACTTACACAGACCTATTTTTGTGGTCTGTGTAGACCATGACATTAGCTTCGAATATGCCTTGATCCGTGCAGATGTTTCGTGCATTTTGGACTCTTTCTCCATGTAAGACTAGGAGTAACGCTTCTTAGGGCCTATAAATAGTCCTTTTCCTCACTATAAAAGCCATATTCATCATGTCTCTCCCTTTTGGTCAACAATTGTCTTGAATCTTGGATTCAAAGGCTACTAGGACTTCAACCATCCCTACCCCATTTTCTACTCTCAGATTCTTGAGAAAAGTAAAGATATACCATAATTTTCTAAATGCTACTATGCATTATTGTGACCCTGTCTTCCATGTATTTGTCTGCAATCATCAAGAGATCATCCCTACCCTAAAGGAATTTGTTGGCATCATAAATTTCAACATTACTTTAGATGTTCCCCTAGCTATCCCATCTTTTGGAGATCATTACCCCATTGACATTGTACTTACCCTAAAAGTTTCTCCTTTAGTAGCTTAGAAGATAATCCCAAGTGTGGGTCTAATTTCCATAGAGGCAATTCTTTACTTTATTGGTCAACTTCTTCCTAATTCTATGGAATGGGTGAAATATGTGCTATGATGCATTCTTGGTGACTTGTTGATGGTTACTTTCAAGGACAAGTTTTGTGACTTCAAGGTACTTTAGATTCTAATTAAAATTTGTTTGGGCCACAATTCTCTTAGCGTTATTTTGGTTGAAACCATCTAAGGTTTGGATGCTTTGAAGAGAGGTGATATTGACTTTGTAGCTGGAAGTCCTCTATTTTTATAGGTTTTCTTAGAGAGCCTATTTGGGTTTTCCCTTTAAATTTGTTATTTATTAACCCTAACTTTTTTTCTAGCACACCCGT